>JALJVW010001984.1:0-37830 GCA_024865655.1 Emberiza elegans
ATTTCACCACCACAACTAGCTCCAGTTTATGGCAGACACTTGTTGACTTGCCAGTGGTTTTTTCTTTCTGTGAACAGGAAAAAGGGATGCTGTGGGCTTGGCTGTTGTCACCATCATTAAATCTTCTTTTCATCCTCTTCTTCCTTTCTTCTCTTTTCACCTTCCAGTTAAGATATCCTCACCACTTCAAAGTGTTGAGCAACAATTGAGGAATAATACTAGTACTGATAATAAATGCACAAATTTATTGGTTTGACCGTTTCCAATGTATTAATGTAAAGTGTTAATATTAAGTGTTCTGCAAAACAGAGTCCAACAAGGCCTTGGCCATACTTAGTTAAACAGAGGCAGTTGATGTCAAGGGAGGAACTTGTAGACTTACATGCTGTTTGCAGGGTGTACAGTCCAGTTAGGCAAGAACAAGGATGTTCCAACTGATCCAAACACTTTACAAAATTGGATTTTTAGGGGAAGTTGTTTTTGCCAACTGGCAGGAACGAGCGACAATGTCCGGTAGCCGGCAGTCAGGAGTCAGTACAAAACGGCGACTCCTGTGCTACGGCCAAGAAAGCTTCTGCGAGTAGAAGCAAAGGCATTGCCGCTGCCGGCGCTGCCTGGGGGCGGTCTGGCGCCCTGACTCCCAGCGCTTTGTTTTCCGGCTGCGGGCACCAGCCGCCTTGCGGGGCCAGAGGAGGCGGTGCAGCTTGTCCCCCGCTACCGACGAGGGGCCGGTAGGACGCAGTGACAAGGGGACGCCGGCGGGCTCCGGGCGCAGGCAGCGGGTGTCGGGGCAGCGGGATTCGCCCTGGGGCCAGGCTGGGAGCGGCCGGCCGCGCCCCGTCCCGTCCGTCCCCAGGCGTCGGCTCCTCCCCTCCCCGCCCAGCGGCTCCGGAGCGGCCGGTCGCGGCGGCGGCTCTGCGCATCACGGGCCACATCATCGAGGGGGCCGCCCGCTTCGCGCCTGCTCAGTGGCGGCGGCACTCACCTAGCGCGGAGCTGTCACCGCCGACGGCTGCTCCCGCTCCGCCGCAGCGATGGAGCGCAACCCCGCCACGCTGCCGGCACCGCTCTCACCCTAGGTGAGGAGGGCGCGTCGAGGGGCGGCATGGGGAGCGAGGGCAGCGGGGGCTGGGCGGGTCGCGGACCTGCCGCCCCGAGCCGGGGGAGGGGGCAGGGGCCGCGGGTAAGAAAGTTTCCTGGCCAGTGGCGGACCCCTGAGCGCCACGCTGGCCCGCCTGATGCCGGGGTGCCCAGGGCGCCCAGGGCTGGGGCACTCGTTGTCTCCTCTAGCCCCGCCCGGCGTTCCCGGGTGCCGCGGGCCTGCTTTCCCCGTGCTGCGGGCCCTGACGCTCCCGCCCGCCCTTCTCCTGCACCCCTGCAGCTGCTCCCCGGCGCCTGGCGGGCTCCGCTGCTCGCCGAGCAGGGCCGGTGTCCTGCCGCCCGCGCCCCTGTACCCTGCTCTCCTCAGAGCCCGCAGCGCCTTTCATCATGTGTGCGTAATTATTCACTGCTCCAGGTAGCCGGGACAATGAGCCTTTTCTTCGGTTTCTCTGTGCCTGCACAAGATATGCCTAACGTTCCCAGTAGCCCCTATTCCTTGGCACCTTTACATCCGTTTGTGCAGACAGTTCTGGTCCCACCCTTGCACCCATAAAATGTGCCAGATGGTCCCTGCATATGCATCGCTAGTCAAGCATGGAACCTCTACCTGAACAGCACGCGTATAGACTTCAACGACCATCTATTTTTGTTTACAAACATTAATTAATGTGTAATTAGAGTAATTAACGTGTGATAGCACATTTATTCTCTTTCCATACTTTTCTGTAAAACATAGAAGCTTTTTGTGATTTATTCTACTTTACTCTATGCTTTTATTAATTCTCAGTTAACTTCAGGTTGTAGCGGACTATTTCTGTAGTTTCACTGAATGTTATTATTTCTGCTTCCTGGCCCACTGTCCAGGATATAGCTGAGTGTCTTCACTCACATTTCCATCTAGCTTATAGACTACACTACAGTATGTGGAGCAAAAAATAAAATAATTGTTTATGAAGAGTCCTAGCAATGTTTACAATACATGCCTGGTTATCCTCACTTTACCAGTTTAGTAATGTGGGTGAAAAGATGAGAGCAGGTAGGATGACCCATTTTGGCAGCAGTCCCTAAATCTACTGCCCTAAAGAGATTGTGAAACTGGATCCGTAAATATTGTAGTATGCCTGGTAGATACTTCAGGAGGAAAAATAACAGTGTATAATTTTCTTTTCAAATATCTGTACTATATATCCACAAAAGCAATAGGAAGTCTGTATCCTAGTGCCTGAGTTAATAAGTAATTAATCTCTCCTTGGTGATGACAGTAGAGACCTATAATCAGGATCCCAAAGTGTAGTTAGGATTCATCCTGGTAAGTATTTATTGGTTACTTAATCTAGAGGACTGCATTAACTCTTACATTTCCTACTTACCCACCTGCTTTTGATGGGCTGAAGGATGTGATTTGCCTGGTATTTTTCATGCGGTATTCCATTTGGGTCATTTACAACCACATTTCACAGCCTTGCTGTTGTGTTTTGACTCTGTTTTGATTTTTGATTTTTCTAGATGACTTGCCTTAAAGTGTGGAGTCAAACCAAGTCTTTTTCTCTCAGTTGTTTTTTCTCATCCTCAGGGCCAAAATTGAAATCTGCCGTGTTCAGGAAGTGGAATGCAGCAGTCTCAAACTTGTCTGAAAACTGAGCCTGAGGGTGGCAATCATTCAGTGCCTTACTGTCAAGAAGGCATCTGGAGGTTCTTCAGTCTGTTTTTTTCCTCTTGTTATTTGTTTCTTTTTGCTGTTAAGTTAACTAGCAACTGCCATGCAATAAACACAGTGTTAACCAGTTTACTGCATAGTACTTAAAAATGGTATGTAATGGTCTTATATCTGTCTTGCAGGCAACATTTATTGATTATGAGCATGTTTGCAGCCTTTTACACACTACCCTCAATATTGGGTGTAAGTAATCTTAGCCCAGTGTACCCCATTGGTTTCCAGATTCTGTGGAATGGTTGATGATAATACAGCCTGTTTACTCTCTGTAATGCTGAGGTGATATGATGTAGCATTCCCTTTCTACTGATATGCCCACTACACTAATATAAATGATTAGCCATGGCTGTGATAAAGGTGTCAGTGTGATATTGACACTTGTATTTATACGTAACACAATAGTGGAGAAGAGGCCATGCAGATCCCTGTATCACCTGTTTTCTGAACTTAAAGAATGCCCCCAAAACCTCATATTTCCAGCTTTACATAATCTCAGAATTGCTGAGGTCAGAAGGAATCTCAGCAAATTTTCTATTCAGCCATGTGTAGGGTCAGTGTAGGGTCAAGAAGAGCAGGTTTCTTGGGGCCATGTCCACTTTGGTTTCAAATATCACCAAGGATGGAGTCTTCAGAAATTTTTTGAACCTGTGTTCAGCCACTGTCATGGTAAAACCCCTATTTTTTTTCTTCATATTACAAAGCCGTTTCCAATGTTTCAGTTGGTGCCTCATACCTCTCATCCTTTCAATGAGAAGAGTCTGGTTTCGTCTCTGAAAACACAAAAGAGTCTTTCATGCCAAGGAATAATCCAGCTTCATCTTTGCTTATTATGGCAAAATATTAAAGTTCAGTGTTTCATTAGCATTTCATATTGCTTTCCTGAATCCTTTTCCAAGGCTTGTTCTTGTCCTGAGAGGCATTTCTCAGATAGGTATGTTTACAGAATTGTATTTTATTGTGGACTGCCTAGAAGTGCAGAGTGTAGATATTATTAATGCTGTAAAAATATGTTGGCAACTTTTAGGAAAAACAGGTTTCAACTGTGGTGTCATTAGCTTTGGGTCCCATGAAAGCCCTCAGAATTATTTAGATAGATGTTATCTTTTGGTTTTGTTAGCCAAGCTCTGAAAGAAATCAGAAATTTCCCTAGACCTAAACTTTGGTAAGTATTTGTTTTAGCCTGTCAAAATGTTTACTCTACAGAAATTTCATGCTTGATTCTTCCTCCTTCCCCTTTTTTGAAGGTTCTTAAAGGTCACAATGATTTATTGTGTTCACGCTTTAAATTAATTATTGGCAATCTAATATTTATCTGATCAAATTTAGCTGTAGAATCTGGTCCCTTAATCCTTCTAATGCTAGATGTTCTTTAAACCAAGGGAAGTAAAGAAGAAGCATTTTCTTTCCCATGCTCTTGAGAACAGCATTATAGGTCTATCTGGAACAATGTGGACAGTTCTTTCGGCAAGAGTGAAGAGAGTTCTTTGAGCTTCTTCCTGAACAGTTGAATTTTTTTGGTCATTTGGTCTTTCTCAGATGAAGCAAGCCAACCAAAGGTGAAGGATGGAAAAATGTCATAATGATCAGGTGTTCCGTTTCCTAGCTCAAGTACCTGAGATCTTTCTAAAGCAGCTTTGCATTTCCAATAGTCAGCATCTCTCCCATTTTGTGGTCCTGTTTTCTACAGCATTTATTTCTTCCTGTCCATCATACACTGTCTCCATGTGTATTTTTTAAATTGCTGCATGCATTATATTAGCTCTTATGGGTAAAATTGGCTTGGTCTCTTTTGGATTGCCAAGTGTTTTTCATTTTCAGGAACACATTTTTCAATGAATGGCAGGGGTATGGCTGCATTTGTTACTTGTTTGTGTTTACAGAACTATTTTTTTTGTTTGTGTATGCTTGCAGGACTGAGAGAAAAAGGTGGGTAGTACATAGCAATTGTTATGTGCTACAAAATATATGAAGGAAAAGAAGAAACTATTGAAAGTAGATACTTAGGAAACAATATGGAAGAGGGAATAATTATTTTCATAGTTTGGGCATAACTCATTTTGCCTGTAGGGACAAAGACAAGGTGTCCTTTCATTTCATATGTAATATGCCAGCTATGATAAATCCGAGGCTAATTCCTGACTTCTCAAAGGATCTTTGTCTCTCTCTTTTTTTTTTCCCAGTACTTCATCTTTTTCTGTAACCTCCTGATTATATGTCAGAAACCAGAACCCTTATCTCCTCTTCCTGCAGAAACCAGGAAAGAGATTTTTGAGATTTTAACTGCCTTTTCTTCATATGAATTACTCAAGCAGAGCTTGCTTTTTTAGCTCCCGTATCTTTTCTAGACAGCACAACAACATAAGCATTTTTCTTGTCAATGATAAAGCTTCTCAGGAAGCTCTTGTTCTTCCTTAGAACGACACAAACAAAAAGGTTTCCTGCATCTTGTGGGTACAAAATACCCTTGAAAATACAGCAATTATTAGCATCTTGTAACTTAGGATGAAAATATTGTACCAGATGACATTTAGAAAATCATTTTTGTTGGAACACATGTTTAGAAATGAGTTACATTTAGTTACATTTAGAATGGTTTGTAGTTATCTTCTCTCTGTATACTCTGAAGGAACTATTACTCTTTCCTGTATATTGTACTATACAATACTTTTCTAACCTAAACAATTTTATGGTTCTATGGTTTTCAGTTTATCGTCTTAAATTCTCATTTTCCAGCTTTTATCACTAAGTTCCCATATTGTCATTCTAAGTCTTTGTGGTAGGAAAAACCTAAAAGGCTGTCATCCAAACTGCTTTGTACTATTCAATTGCTAGCCATCCACGCTAGCCCTTCCTCCATTTTGAACTTGACCAAATAATTTTTCTGTTCCCTTTTTTTTCCCCTTTGAAGTATGATTTCTATTTCTTAATACTTTCTTATATTAAATGAAACCACAATCTTATCAAAGTTCCTTTCTTAAAAAAACCCAATAAAATATAAAAATTTTAAAGGGGAACAATCTATTTGTTAAAAAATATGGATAATTAACCCAAATATTTTTGGCCAGAGTTCCAGAGCAGTGAATAATTTCCATGAGTCACTGGTCTAGCACTTTGGTGATGCGACTGGAGGACATATGGGAAAAACTGCAATGAGCCAGACTCTGCATTGCTAAAGCTATCAGAAAATTTTCTCAATGCATTTTCCTGGGAGTGAAGGGAAATCCTTCAATTTCTTCTTGTTCTGGCTTTTTGTAGCACTTAACAGGGCACCATTTTGACCTGTGGTTAGAGCTGCTCCAGGATAGCAGTTAAAGTTGTTGTGTTATTCCTAATTAAAGTGTATGGAAACCAGAATTGAGGCCTAGGAGTTTTTTATGCACTGAAATGGAAAGATTCAACAAAGCACAATCTGCTAGAGTGGCAAAAGATTGCAGGAATCTTGGTTACTTAAATTCCTCTGTTGGCCTTGTGCAAAAACGATTGCTGTTTCTTGCAAAACTGGTATTCTTTCTAGATCAAGCCATACATTTCATTGTCATTTTTAAAGTATTTGTTTCTTGGTCAAAGCTCCCTTGGATAAAGCAAATGATAGAGGGAAAAATCATCATGTTGCTTCTGAGTCTTTTTACTCAAAAACCCCAAATCTAGTAGTTCTGTGAGCAGCAGGAATTCTGAAGTGGACTTGCTCTGGCCATCTTGGAGTGAGTTATCCCAGCTAATGTTTGAAGACACTTGGCAGCAAAGGCACAAACTTGCATCTCTTACAAGGCTATTAGTTGCTAAAAGCTTCGATGTCTCCACTTCCTGTAAAGTCTACCTGAAATTGTTCTAAAAAATACTGGATGACTTAAAAGTTTTGAAATAGAGGGAAGTATAGGAATCATAAAATAAAATATATGATCATAGGAAGCTGAGTTTCTTAGGAAATGCAGATTAGAAGTCCTCCAGCTCTAAAATATTTTTATTTCCTGCAGTCTGTAAAATGTTTTCACATCTTTGCATAGATACAAAGCCATGTGTTATCCTATCTCATGCTGGTGCAGTCTCCTGACTATTGTTTCTCTGTTTATGCCAATAATTTACTTGTATTTAGTAACTTAGTTTAGTAATAAATACCAAACTCAGCAAAAGCTTTGAGTCACATTAGAACTTTTTTTAGTAAATTGCTACAATTATTACCACAACATGAAGAAAAGGAAGGTAAAGTGGCTTCTGATGGAGCAAATGTGAAATGACTTCAGACTGTCACTATATCATTGTTTATTTTCTTACTATGATGGAAATGTCAAAGTAGAAGCAACATCACTTTAAATCATGGTAAACAGAAAAGAGAAAAGATTGTGATCTGAAAAATTAAACCAATGTCTTGTGTATTCTGTAGAGTTAAAATATTTTAGAAGTGAATATATACTTTCTACTTTTTTTCCAGATCCAGTCTTGCTTATGGAAATGTTGAAGATTTGAGAGCAATGAAAAAACACTTTCGCTTGCATAAAAGGAACGTTTTGGTCCACTTGTAAGTGTGGCACTTGGTGACTCACCTGCAAGATTTCTTGGCTGACATCTGAAGAACAAAGTGCTTTTCAACCTGTACTTCTGCAGCACTATGACTAACTGTAAAGGCAGGTCTACCATCTCCAAAACAAATAGCGATGTCCATGACAGAGAAGGCTTTGTAAACTGGACCATAAATCTTAATACAATTCAGTCTGATAAATTTTTGAGGCTGCTTTTAAGTATGGTTCCTGTTGTTTACCAAATAAACCAAGAGGAAAGACACAAAAAGGTGAATGGTGTCTGGCAAGATGGACTGCAACCAGTAGGACACAATTTTAATGTCAGGTCGAACAACACACAGAGTACCATCACTTCTCAGAAGCAAGCTTTCATGGTAGCAATGGACACAGCCCATCCAGCTGTAGCCCTAAATATGATGATTTTACCAGTTACAATTACGGTGATGGAATGGACACTTCAGAAACAGATGCCATGTTGCAGGATGACACACTTTCTAGTGACAGTAATGAGGATATCATTGTGGAAGGAAGTAGAAAACAACCCAAAAGAATCGAGTAGTATTATGGCACTGCAGATACTTGTACCTTTTTTGCTGGCAGGGTTTGGAACTGTTTCTGCTGGCATGGTTTTGGATATTGTACAGGTTGGTATTTGCTTTCAAAGACTTTTTTAACAGGTAGTCTGTTAGGTCTGTAGTTCTAACATGTGACATGATGTCTGCAATATTGAGATGTAGTTAGGTCTGTGTGTGGTTCTGCTACTATGAACTTATTAAAAAGTTTGAAATAAGCACAATATTTAAACAGAACTACAATGCAGAAATTAATCTTTGTGGATTTCCCCACTTTTGTTTGGTTTTTGCTTCATTCAGATGTAGGAATTTCTTTATCTACACTTAAAGAGTTTACAACGTTAATTAAAATAGGAGGAAGAGGTGGCAATCTTTGTCACTCAAAATCTTAAGAAAGTAAAAGAAGCTTGGACTTCAATTAGTTGCAAAGGAAAGAGACTTTGTTACCTCAAAAAGAGGTAAATAAAATTTCACATGCAAACTTTACTGCTTCCTTGGGCTGTTTGACACCAGTCTGGTGCTCTGTTCATGTACATCGTACAAATTTATTCTTTATACAGATGTGCTAATTGAATCCTTTTATTTTGATTAAAATAATAATTTAAATTATTGCAAATCCCGAATAAAAAGACAATTTACAGTTTTGTTAGTTTAATTAGAGTTGGTAAAGGATGACAAATTAAATAACATGGGTTGACAAGACATACAAAGTAGCATAGCACTTCAGTGCTGAGAACTTGGTGCACAAAAAAGGAAAATAATTTTCTTTAAAAAATCTGGGTTTTGAAAAGCTGTGCTCTTGTAAATTTCGCACTTAGAGATAAAAGAATAAAGACAAGCTTTTTTTACTTACAGGCTCTGTTCATATGACAGTTAATTCCTTGCTGGTTTTATGTGAGGTTTCTACACAGCTTGAAAGGAAAAGATGAAAATATTGAAAATTAAGAGCAGAATTCAAGAGCAGTCATAGTACGTGGGACTATTTTAAATAATGAAAAACAAATACTTGAGATTGATGACATATTTTTTTAACGACCTTTGTTTTAAGGCCAAGTTTTCTATCTCTTGCTTATAGTCTTCTTATCATTGAAGTAGTAATATGCAGTCATCAATCTGTTTTATCTAAATAGATAACAGTTCTGACTTCAGACCTAAAAGTCTAATACAAAAATATAACATTTTTTTAGAGGGTTAAGTTATGATTTACAGAATTTTTTTAATAGTTTATGGATGGTCTAAAGATAATATTTAAATTGTTTCCTACTGTATCCCTTGTGTAGCACTGGGATGTGTTCAAGAATGTTACTGAAGTCTTTATCTTGGTTCCTGCGCTTCTTGGTCTCAAAGGAAATTTGGAAATGACCTTGGCATCCCGGCTGTCAACTGCTGTAAGTAACTTTCTTTTCCTCTTCACTCTTCAGATACATGTTTAAAACATTTCAAAAAGGAAACAAATCTTTGAGACATGAGTGTTTTATGTTTATGAAGTCATGTGGCTGTTATGGGGCAGTTGAAATCTGTTATTAAGGTGGCAAAGTTAAAAAGGTGACGCTTGTTTCCACACATCAAAACTTCACTTCTAAAGTCTCTTCTAACTCATCATTCAGAACAGATAAAGCAGATTTTTGAAATTTATAGGTTTATTGAGAGATCTCTTTGACCTTGAGGGATTTCAAATAGGCTAGAAAAAGTTTGTGTTTTAAGTGCATTTTTTAAAAGACCATTAGTGTGGCAACAAAATAAAACATTGGTAACATTGCTATTCCAGACCTCTGTTGATTAAACTGCAAGACTTTTTTTTAAGCTTTCTGGCTAAACAAATTTATTTATTTTTTGTTGTGCAAGGTTGTTTTAGTTTTTTTTTTGTGTCTGCTTATTTTTTGTTTGTGCCAACACTGTAATGTAGTGTAGCTAGGGTTTTTTCTGTGTATTCTTTCTCATGTATTTTTTATAGCTGTTTTTTTACATTTCAGGGGATGTTATATCTCTTCGTTTTTCTAGTCTAAGTAAGCCAGATTGCCTTCCTGTATATCTTCTGTGTGTGTGTGAATAACTAGTGATTAGATCAGTCTACTAATGTGGCTAGGCTATTTCTGATGCCTGCACTAGATATCTCTCTAAGACTGCCTAATGCAGTGCTTATGTTCTCCAGTAAGGCCCCCACTCTCTGCCTCTTCCTACTTGAATGAGTTTTTCTAATACATGTCTGGTCAAAGGTGTACATAACTCTAGATGATATTTTACTATGTCTTTGTAGAATATTGCTCTTGAAACTTTCTAGGGTATTATGTGCTTTCTTGCCTAGAAGGGTCAGGTTTAAACCTCTCAGTTATTTTATGATCAATGGCTGTGCCCTATTATTTATGCTTTTGTTCATTTCCAGCTGTCACTCCCATCTTCTGGCAGAAATATTATTAGTCCATAAGTGCATGATCTTGTATTTCTACTTTTGAATATTATCACCAGTTTTTGCTGCTGTAACCCTCAAGGACATTCAGTTTTTGTGTTGTATTACACTGCTTTTTATTGACAAGGTCTCCCAGTGTTCTGTCATTAAAAAATGCCATTCCCACATTCTGTTGAGTTCTTGCCTGAATGCACACTGTGATGGACACAGCCTTGGCAGTCCTGTGAGGGTTTGCTTGTTCATGCCCATTACAGAAATTGATTACTTTCATACATAAGGATTGACATTTCTATTGTATCTCTATCAACATCGTCCTTAGTCATTCAATCTTGTTTTCTGTTTGATTTTATTGTTCTTACTTTTCTGAGAATTCTTGCTGTTTCTTAACAGTATTTTGTGTTTAAACCTTACTACCTTTATTGTCAGGCATGAATGCTTTTGTCTATTACTTTACCTTTTGTTTTTTGTTGACCTGTTGCTTAATTTGTTTCTGACTGGTACAGTTTGTGGCCTAAGGATTAAAAATGCTTGTATTGCATAGTGAAAAATATACCAAGTCCAAGATCTACCAGTGCCATACTGAAGGCTTAAAATAAAGAAGGTCACTTCACCACTTAGGTTAATGTGATCCTGGCAATCTTATAGCTACTGGTTTTAAAACATTATTTTTATCTCACCAGAAGTTACTTCATATGTAAAATACTGACAGAAAATAGCAAGAAGGTGCTTCTGGAGTTCTGTCTCTGTAAGCCCTTCTCCCTTTGCCCATTGCTCTGCTGGCATAACTGTGGGAGGTGCACTTAGGTTAGCTGCTTGAAAGCACAATATTTATATTGGGTTTTGTGTCCTTCAGTTCTTCAGCTTTGTTCTGTTCTCTGGGTCATTATCATTGTCTCAATTCACACTGCTGTCTCTTCTCTCTATTCTCTTTTTGTTTTTAAAGAGCAATAATAGCAAAAAAAACCCCAAAGAAATGACACACCACCAACACCCAAACACTGCTTATTCATTCATTCCTGTAAATTTGTGCAGACTCTTGTTCAGACCATGTGTTCTCATTGTTAAGCATTAGCAGTATGACTTTACAAACCTTTTGTTTAGATCCATCTATTTCATAGTATCACACTAAACTTGATCTCAGTTTATAGAAATTTGCAGCTGCAAGGAGTAGTCCTGCTCTTTCTCCCTTCCAAACCCTGAGAGCAAGGTTACATGAGTAGATGTAATGGATCAGATAATTTTCTTGGAGATGACCCCTTTTCACTCCCTGAATTAAATGTTTTCCATCAAATCAGCAAATTCTTGGTGCCATGAACTCACTTATGGAGCTGATTCAAGAAAAAAAATATGAATGTGTAGGTGACAGTAGGAGAAAGAAGAGCTGTGGCATTTGGGAAGGAGCTCACCTTTAGGATTAAGCATTTTGCAAGATTACTTTTTTTAACAGGGATTTTTGGAATACTTTTCCAAAACCTTTTCAAAGGAGAGGAGTGAAACTCTCCACAGCCTGCCATTTTGTTCATTTAGCATGTATATATTTAAGAAGGATGCAATGGAGATTCTTATCAGCAGTTCTTGAAACAATGGTGGTACTATCTAAACTTACTGGATGTATTTGCAGAGCTTTCACTGTAGTTTGAACATTAAAAAATATTTATAGTTTGATTGAGATAAAGTGCCTCATTATATTTCTGGTTTTAAATTAGCATTTCTTTTAATACTTTGTTCCTTTCAAGTCACTACTATCACAAAATGGAAAAGAAATTGAATTGAAATCTACTGAAAAGGAATTACCAAAAGATGAAAAATATATGAATGAAGTTTTTCTGTTTTTTGAGAAGTATGTTATCTTATAAATTAGTATTATATAGGAAAAGCCACTAAAATTTATGCTCAACATGTAAAAAATGTTCTGTTATCTCAAAAATGAAGTTATTTAAACACAGTCATACTGCAGAGGTTTGTATTGTTTATCAGATCTTGTTGTCTAACTCAAAAAAAAAGCAAAAGTAGGAAATACATTATATAAAGGTGTGTATGTACTTTAAAATTGCTTGGAATAATTTATTTGCTATCTTTCAGCTACTACCTTAATGTTGGACTTACATCATTTTTAGCACCAGAAATCTCTAGCTGCACTGTATAAATGAAAAGTTAGAATGCTAAACAGTATTAGATTCTAGCATTTTTTATTTTCAGAATTTAAGCACCATAGAAACAAGCTTAGTCTAAAGGGATCTTCCAGCCACTATCTAATCACTGGTGGTTCTTGGACATTCCAGGAGTGTAAGGTGGCTCTTATATCTTGCAGAGCAAGCAAATGGTAAATAAGTTAGTATGTAAAACTCCATCAAATGTAGCTGCTTTTGGAAGGATAATGTAAGTATGATGTAAAATCAAAAGCTATGTTTGACTTTTTAAAGACATATCTTGTTTTTAATCAAAGTGTCTTATTTTATTAGCTGAATTATTCCTGGGTGTTTCCAAATAATACCATTTTAACCCCAAATGTCTGAATTTCTCTTCTGATTTTGATAGGTAAATATTGGAAAAATGGATTCTCCCATTGAGAAATGGAACCTAATAATTGGCAATTTGGCCTTAAAACAGGTAAATATAATGGGTTTATTGGATTAAGTCTTGCAAGTGAGTGAGTAAAGTTATTGAAAAGTTAAATCACAAATACTGTTAAGTATGGAGATGAACAGTGTTCATGGAGAGTAGCTCTAGTACACTGGCTCTTCTGTAAAACAATATGAGCTTATATTTATTAGAAAAAGAACTAAAGTATTGCTTGTGACTGTACCAATGGTATTTCCTTTATAATTTTTCCTGAGAAAGAATCTGAGGGTGATTAGAGAAAAATTTCAGATTTGGCAAAGCCTTTTAAATTTGACCCTTCAAATGTTTCTAGTACCATATTTGCATTGGGTTCGATGTTTAAAGGAAGTGTGGGATAGAGCTTTTGGATAATAAGCAATATTTTAGACAGCTGGGTCATTTGAGGAAAGGAGTGCATGCTCTCCAAAGCAGTTTTTTCTTGACAACTATTTCTGATTCATAAGTTATAATGTAACATTCCTAAAACACAGGTGAAATATTTATGTTGTGACTTCCCTACTTTAAGTGGTTTAGAAGCTTCTTTAGGCATTGGCTTCTTGTAATTTCTGAGCTCCTCTTCCTGATTTTACTTTTGCTATTCTGGACTCTATAAAATGCTGGTATAGCCTTTTCTGCTGGCCTAAGATTTTTCTTCTTCATCATCCAAGTTTGTCATCCTCTCTACAAAATAGATGAGCATGCTCCTGTTATACCTGGCATGTTAATGTAGATAGGAGGAAAAGCTAGCAGAAAATCTTTCTGTGGTCCTCCTAAGTCTGTCAATTATTTTATTAATTCACTTCCTTTTCCAGGTTCAGGCAACCGTAGTTGGTTTTCTGGCAGCAGTGGCAGCAGTAGTATTGGGCTGGATTCCAGAAGGCAAATACCGCTTTGATCATTCAGTCCTTTTGTGTTCTAGCAGTGTAGCAACTGCCTTCATAGCTTCTCTTTTGCAAGGTAAAGGGGGTGCATGTATTACTTTGTGGTATTTATTTTTCTGTGGATGCAGAATGTGTCTTATGTTGCTATTCCTTTAGAGTTTCAGTCTGGTAAGGTACAATACGTCTGAAAACCAGCTGAGGATAAGATGCTTGTTTGCAATTTCCATATAGGTGGGCATGTTGCATTCCTCTCCTCTCATAGTCTTTGAAAAGCTTTTGATTTTCATGACCTCCCAAGCATATCTAAACAAAAAAGTGTGGTCTTGAGACTTTACCTACTATGATGCACAACTTCTTCCCCGCCTTCTATATTCATTAATGTACAAAATACATTCTTACTACTAAGCAGGTAAAACTTGTTTATAATTACACTCAAGTGATCCTGGATGTTAGCTTAACTGAATTCAGAGTTCCAGGTTGCCCATGCTGCTTGTGTGTTAGTTTGTGCTCTGCTTTGTAGCTGAGTGAACAATTTGGCTCATTATTTGAGAGGTTTGGACCAAGTTCAAGTCCAGCTCTACAAGCAGTGCCAGTGTCTGTCTGGAGCAATATGGCATAATGAATTTAATTCTCTCCCTAATTGTCAGGAAACATTTAACCATGAAACGTTGTACTTAATGGACAGGAAGGGGAGGAGGAACGTACCTCTACTTGTGACATGTTCTTAATGAAAATACATGGTCAGTAGTCTTAAGAATAGTAAGTCAAGTAAAATGATGTAAAATCAAAAGCAAAATCAAAAAAAAGATTACTTCCTTGTTTTACTGCTTTGCTGTGCTTACTTATGTGAAAATTACAAAATAGTTCAAGTTTTGCATGGAATTAAGAGCACACATGTTTTTTAGAGACTAGAAAGCCACTGAGTTTGATTACGTGCAGAATTAAGGGCAGCAAGGAAACTGTGGAACATGAGTGCATGTTTTACACTTCTCATGTATGATTTGAAGAGAAACTTTTGTTTTTTGTCCTGGTGATGGGTCAGTACAGGAAATTACTTTCTAAGCTTTATCCTCCTGCATGTGAAAAAGGTGCTTATAGGAGGCCCTTGAAAATATATGTATTGTGTAAGTGGCCCGTGGGTCCATGTAAAGTATATCTGTACTGTATTTGAATATCTTTGCCCTGGCAGGTCCCAGTTATTCTTGATGGGCTGCAGCTGAGATGTCCTTCATTGGGCTGCAGCTGTGGCTAGTCAAGGTAACTGGGATAAAAAGGGGGTGGGCTGGCCAGTCAGGGAGAGCCTTGGAGGAGCCCTGACTGAGAAGACCCGGAGTCTGTGCTGTGAAGATCTGCCACCCATGAGAAAACACCAGTAATGTACAGGACTCCTGAAATATGCTAAATACAACAGCTGCTTTTGAAATATTATTACCCTACAGGATCATGCCAGTTCTTTCTTTAGAGAATTTCCTGTTGTCTATAATTCCTTAGGCTACAATTCCTTAGAAATCCTTAACCTCCTTAAATTCTTTACTTTCTCTGACAGTGAGCTCTTATGTAGCATGCCATTCATAATATAAAGGATAGCATATACAGTTGAAATTCTTATATATAATATCTGATGAGAGGGAAGTTACTCAGGTTGTGCCAAAGACTGTAACAATGCGAATTTTATTTTTTTGTAGCCACTTACATTTTGCAAGGAGATTACTCTTCAAAAGTTTGTGTTGATGTTTATAGGAAAAAATACAAATTAACACTTCTAATTAATTTTTTCAAAGGTGTAGCAAGTAATATTTTTTATATGTTTTCTTGGGTTTAATTTATTATGTAGCTTCTTGGTGTTTGATGCTGACTCCATGATAGTCTTGTGCAATATCAGATGTCAAAGTGTTTAAACTTACGTTGTTTTCAGCCTAGGTTGATTAAAGTTTCAGTCAGGTGAAGTTACCAGGGTTGGAAAAGGATACACGTCTTTTTTTTCTTTTTCAGGAAATAGCTGCCTAACAATAGTGCTAATTCTAGTAAAGCAAAGTAGCTTATTATTCTAATAAGCAAAGTATTTTATTGTACAGATTGCTCTTGGGGTTTTTTGTGTGCTTACTGTGTTTTTTTTTTAAATGTATATGTTCATTTTTTAAAATGGCTAAAACTTAAAAACGTCAATCAGGTAGGACGACCAGTAATCCTGGGAAAAAAAGCACTGACTTCTTATTTATTAAGTTTGAAATTGTCATAATCTTGGGATTTTCTGTGGAATTGCAACAGTGGATGCAGTTACTGTACTGTCTTCTTTGTTGAATTTAGGAGTAATAATGGTTGGAGTTATTGTTGGATCCAAGAAGACTGGTATTAATCCTGACAATGTTGCCACTCCTATTGCAGCAAGTTTTGGAGATCTCATCACCCTTGCCATATTAGCATGGATAAGTCAGGGTCTGTACACTTGCCTTGGTAAGTGTGCTTTTAAATGTGTATGACTCCCTAGGAATCTTTTTTGGGTTAGGAGGGTGGGGAGAAGTCTGGGAGGGAGAGGTTCAGCAAACCTTTTAGTCTGACTTACTTTTTTTGTCAACATTTATACCATTAAATGCTAAATCTTAGAGTACCATGATTTTTTTCCCTTTTTTTAATAAATCATAGAAGTCACTAACCTGAACTTTGGCACAATCTAGAAATATTTGAAAGACTTTGACAATATCACAGGCAACCTACATGTGAAATACAAACCATAATAATGTAGAAACAAAGAATGTGAAAACATTTTCTCACATTTTGCTCTCCCACTGCAGCTGGAAAGCAGATCCTACATGTGTAGGGGTAAGAATCAGTATTCTTCCAAGCATTACTCCCAATTTTCTATCTATGTCTTCTGGCAGTACTTCTCTTTTGGTGAAGTATGTAATTATCTAGTTGCCTCTAACATGACTCATTCTGCTCTTTCTATTTTTTTCAATGTCTTTGTATTCATTGGTTTTGGAAACAAGAAAGTCTTTCTAAAGAAAGGATATGCCATGAAGCCCTTGGAAATAGGTTGTCTCCAAGATCCATGTGTTTGAACTATGAAACAGTAACAAGGAATAAAAGTATGGAGCACCCTCTGCTCAGGGGAAGTAAATCAAGTTGTGAATGGCCTGCAAGAGACATTCAGAGAATGATTAGGCAACAGGTTAAAAAAAGTTAAAGAAATTTTTTTACACAATACATGAGTGGGATGTGGAACTTACTGTTGTGATCTATTAAGAGGACCAGAATGATTTTAAAAAACTTTGGATAAACCAGTCAGAAATGAAATAAACAGGACAGGAGACTTTTTCTCCTTTTAATGCCTTTATTAAAAATGATCAGCTCAGGATGGGGTGGCTCGACAGATCTGCAGCTTCCATCTCCCGGGTGGCTCTCAGGAGGAGACTATGCGCAGCTTTGTCCTCTTGGGGCAGAGCTGAGGGTCTCCGTCCTCACGGGATGCTGGTTTCTGGCATAGACCCTAATCGTTGTCTTTCCTGGCGGGACTGAAGGGTACCAACCCCGGCAGGAACTTCTCGCAGTTAGGGCGAGAGGCTTTGAAGGTCCTGAGTGTCTCTGCAGGTTCAGTGCTTTGTTCCTCATACCTGGACGTCACTCCAATTTCTCAACTTCATTTTGGCTCATTGTTTTGGGGTTCCTTTCTGCACATTTGGGGCTGCAGCTTCTCAAGACATTATGGTCTTTTACAGTTTAATTTGCATGTTTCCCCCCCCCCCCCAGGTTTCGTCTCTCCTCCTTACTGTCTCTGCCCGGGCAGTTCTCTCCACACCTTTACTGTTAATACAAAAGGCTTTTCAACTCGGCCTGGGCCGCGGCTCCTACTATACAAAAAGGAACCATTAGCGAGAACAACTGGTAATTTACATAACACAGATAGCACTTCAGTAGCAAAACTGGTCAAACTAATTTTTGTAACTCTTTCTTCACAAAAAAATTGATAGTTTTTTTTTTGTTCATGACAAGAAAGAAATCCTTTGAGAAGCATTGACCAGAGAGATGTAGAGACTTGAGAGATGGAATCCCTGATGCAGACCACAGCAGAAGCTGGCAGAGCTGAAAGAACCATCACTCTAAACCTGTCATTTTAATTTTCTTCTCCCCATAATTAAACTGTTGACCATAGTCTGACAAAGGATACTAGGCTAGATGAGAACTGTGCCTCATCTGGCACAGATATTCTTATGTTCTTTCTGTTGTTTCCATGCTTTCTCAACACTAAAATAAGAAGCACAATGGGAATGTTAAAAAGAAATCTTCAGTTTATAGGGTAGTAATAAAACTGGTGGGATTCACTTCTGGACTGTGTTCAGAATTAACCATTTTCCCCTGTGATTTATTAGCCTAACTAATGAAATGGTCTGAAACAAAATAACTTTCTGGCTGCTCTCTGCAAGGGATGAGTTGTTTTCAGACAACAAGACTGGAAGGATGGAAATGATTTGTGTACAAGCTTTATGTTTGTCAACAGAGGTGTACAGCTTTTGGGTTGATACAATACTTTATGGCATACCTTGAAGAGACAGGGAAAGCATTTTTACCCAGGCCAGGGCCAAATGAAACACCCTGTTTGGCCACCATCATATATATAGTTTTTAAAAGGTTCATCTAAGTGCTTTAAAAATAGTGACAAAGTTATCAAACACGGGGATTTAAATAGTGAAAAGTTAACAGTTCTTAACAGCTCCCGAAAAAGAGCCGTGAATCCTTGTCAAATAGCTGGGGAAAAGCACTAGAGGGCTCCCCAGGACTGTCGCTGGAACCTGGCACATTCCCTCCAACAGAGCACAAGAAGTGCTCTGGAATAGGAACACTCAGTAAATTAAATGTGGAGGTCTGTGTTGCCTGTTATTTGCCAGTAATGATTTGGAAACTTCTTTAAAGCTTTCAATTTTTCTCACAGAATATGCATTTAGCTCTTGTGTATATTTGATCCAGGTTGAGAAGACAAACTATGTGATTCACATTATTGTTTTCAGGTTCTTAGCAGTTGTTTTGAAGTAGTACATTTCCAGTTTACCTCTAATTTCTAGTAGAGGCTGCATTATTTGAGCAAGATGTATCTTTTCCCATGTAAGCTGCCTGCTATACATCTAAGAAAAATGGAGTGAAATGAACTCTAAAAGAGAATTAATTTATTTTCTCTTCCCATTCTTCTGCTATTGTAAAATACATTTGCTTCTTCTGTGAATTAAATATGAAGAGGAAGATGTCTATCCTTTTCTTTAAAGATGCATCTCAAGGTTAATATTTTTAGATTTTTTTAGTAAGATGTTCTACCAGTAGAGTCTGCCATAGATTTAAAAAAAAAAAAGTCCCTCACTGTTCCCAAGAGTTAGACTGGAGCTGAGTATTCTCATGGTCCTCTTAGGTCACAAAAAGAGGTGAAAGGACGAATAAAAGGCCCCACAAAGGAAGAGGGAGATAATACACTGTAGAATAATTAGATAAGGACAGGAAAAAATTACTTCTCTCTTGGTCTTTGTCTTGTTCTCACTCTAAAAGCTTTCTACTTTTAATTTGCCCAGGGAAACATAACTTACTATGTTATGTAAGTTTTCTTACAACCTCTGGCTCTGCTCAGAGGTTGTTACTCGATGCAGAAGGGTAGTAACTTCTAAAAATTCTACAGCAATTTTTTCAGGAGACCTACTAAGGTAATATCAAAGTAGTAATTGCTTGGATTTGCAGCCATTGTAATAAGCCATAACAAATGGGTGAGGATATTTTTTGTATACCAACTACTCCTCTTTGGTAGTGTTTGTGTGATCTATATTAATTATTTCAACCTGTTAATTTAAGATATATTTTGCTGTAAGACTTGTCTAAATTTTGAAGGTTTTATCAAAATGTGTTTTAGCGTTAGGTACGTGATCACACTTCTCATAAAATAAATATTTTAAAATTTTTTTAAAATTTAAATATTTGCACAGTTTATACATATATATTTGCCATTAGGATAAATTTTCCATTATTTACCTCACTATTGAATTAGGAAGTTTTGGATAACTGTAGTAGCTTCTGTGAGGATGGGATTATAAAACCAATTAATCAGAAAAAAGTAGTGTTCTTTCTGTGGAAGCAGCTGTTTACTTTACAGTCTCAGCTTTATGATGGTACTCACCAGTGTTTGCAGTTGTATTCCTATGAAATAGGATGGAATTGTCATGGGTAGGGGCAGGCAGCAGAATTGCCTGTTAATTCTCAGACTCAGACTGGCTATGAAACAACTGAGCTACTGATATAAATGTCTCAATTTTGCACATTGTGCTTGAATCTTTTTAGATATGCTGTTTCTGAAAAGATTACCATTTTGACTGCTTTGGGAAGAAGGGAGTGTACATATGCTAAGAATTTGGATATAAACAAAATGCATTTTCATTATATTCAGTTTCTTTTAAACATTTTTCTTCAGTTACAAAACAATGTTTTGTATTCTACATCCTTACTGTATTTTTTTTCATAAAGCATTATACAAAAATCCTTTTCAAAATTCATTCTTTGTACTGATGGTTCTATCCTTGAGAAGATGAGAGACAGTGATCACAGATGGCAGATATTAACCATATTGCTTAGTGCAGTAGTTGAAACTTGAGGTGTAATGGTAATGAAGACTGTTAGAATTTCTCAATTGTATGGCATAGATCATAATTTATTTTAGATATAAATAATTTCTAAATTAAGAAAAACATGTAGGAATATTTGGAGAGTAAATGAAGCTTTTTTTTCTTTATTATTATTTTAGAGACCTATTACTATGTATCTCCTTTGGTTGGTGCCTTTTTTTTGGCTCTGACTCCAATGGGGATTGTCATAGCTGCCAAACACCCTGCTACCAGAACTGTCCTCCACTCAGGATGGGAGCCTGTTATAACTGCTATGATTATAAGCAGGTAGGTCTCTTTGTCTTGCTGCATGGAAGGATCTTGATAGTCCTCCTGTATCTGTGTATCTTACTTGATTGTACTTGGGAGACGCAATTAAGACCCTCTAGAATTTAGACTTTGGAATTTTGGCACTGATCTAAGAGATTATTAAATCCAATGAAAGTTATGAATCTTAAAAGTAGAGGAATTGGCTAATACTCTGTGGTCTTTGTTATACAAGAGCCAATTTTAATAAGTGAATAGCTATTGTGATGTTAGTCTGTAGCTCAGAATGAGGTAATGATCTTATATTTAATGATCTTGCTTGCCTTATTTTAAATATTGTACTTTCTTTTCAGTATTGGTGGCCTTATTCTGGACACAACAGTATCTGATCCTAACTTGGTTGGAATTGTTGTTTATACCCCAGTAATTAATGGTAAGACTCTGACAGGATTAATTGCTACTATGTATCAATTGATATACCTTTTTTGAGAATTGTCTATTACAGTAAATTTCCCTTGTGCTCATTAATATCTGGAATATTAATTTCAAGTTTTGATTTTGATGTCAACAGCTGTTTATTTGAACACCTTAGAAGTGCTTCCTGTTTTCACTACAACCACTGAAACATTATAGAGAATGTGAGAAGTAGAAACCTCAAGTATGCATTAAGAAACTGAAAGTGTAAATATTCAGAGTATATTCAAATATTAAATTATCAAATATTATATTGAAGCAGTTATATCTGGGAAAATGTAGATAATTATTTCAAAGGGTTTTTTTTCTGAACATCCAAGACAAATTTTTAAACAATAATTTACTATAGACCTGTAATGTATATAGATGTAAGAACTAAGAAGCATACTACAGGCAAGTAAATACATTTCTCAAGGTAAATGTGTGCTGTTTCTGGTGATTGGTATGCACTTTTCAGATGTGTAAAGAATGAATTTGTGCAAATTTCATTGTGAAGTGTTCTACCTCCTAAGCATAAGAACAAGCCAAATTTCAGCAGAATAGTTGATATCTTGTTATGCTGGTGCAGTTTGAAAATATCTTTCCTAGTACAGTACCACAGGGTTGATACCTATTTGGTTTGCAACAACTATAGTCACCAGCTCTGTTCCCACTGTATTGCTGTCTGGCTGTTCTTTCTCCTTTTTGTATTTTTCCATTTGATTTCTTCCACTAATTTTCACTTTTATGTATTGTTATTAAAACCATTTGTCTAGTTACCAAGATGATTCTGTTTTAACTTAAGTTTGCCCTTGCAAGTTTCATATGAATATGTTCTATTCTGTTTCCTAAGCTATAAATTAAATTAATTGTGGCCCCTTCTTTTCCACCTTGATAATAAGATGTTAATATGGTTGCTGGATTTTAGTTTTGAACCACATTGCCTTGATGTAATTAATTTTCCAGACATTGTTAATGGAAATGTAACACTGGACAGTACCTAAACATTTTATAAGCTTTACTGTGGTTGAGAGTTAGTAGATCTATTGCTACAAACATTAAACAAGCTGTTCAGTCAGAGGCTTTGACAGAAGCATGTTATTGGCAAATTTATGTTAGCTCTTGTTTTACAGCTTTCATGTCTTCTGGATGCTTATAAATTGTCTTTTTAATAATTTGCTCTAGTTCTTATGCAGGAATATAAATTTCACTGATATACAGATTCTCTGCATCATCCTTTTTGACCCACTTTAAAGATATATTTTCTGTTTTCTCCACTACAGCCCTCAGGTATTCTCTAACCTCCAAAATAATCATTTTGCAAAAATGATCACTAATACTTCATGGATTGTTAATTTAGCTCTCTAGATGTAGTAATCTAACGTAAGTCCCAGGCTCTAGTATTTATTTACTTGTGATCAGGTATCACCATTTTTGAATGGTGATGCCTTCAATTTATGAAGGCAATAGACAAAAGAAACGGACTATTTAAGTCTTCAGCAGAGCATGTTTTAGGTCACTTAACAGATGGCTTTTAAAATATTAGTGTTGCAGAAAGTTTTCTCTACCTTTCTTGGCCTATGAATTCTCATTGTAAGCCTAAGTAGCGAAAGAAATTGAGGGTTCCCCCCTTCTATTTTCTTTTACCTTAAAGTTTGTTGCTCCTATGGCACAGAAAACCTGGGGAAAAAAAATCAGGGACACCTGAAAGAAGTATTCTTTTCTATTGGGAATTTGTCCAGCCAAAAGTTGAGGACCTTGTAAATTTGTCCAGAAATTCAAGCTGTCACTGTTTTTTCAGGGCCATTTGGTGTATCTTGAACACCTGAACAATATTGACTGCAAAACACTCAGGTGTTAGTTAGGTTTCCTATGCACCATTAAGTAGGTTTCATTCAAGTCCTGCCTAGCTAGTTTGCTTATTCTTAGATGTGAGACAAGTGACTTTAATCATGTCTTACACTGTGGAGCCATAAATATTTTAGAATATTGAAGAAATACTGGTCTGGAATTTGAGCAACCTCAGAGTTCCCACCCCTATCAGCAATAACTACAAATGTTTGCCCAAAATATTAAAATAGTTTTTAAGCAGAAAGGCATTTATAGCCATTCAGCTTTACAGCCAGTGGCCAGACATATTTCACAACTGTTTTTTCTATTTTCTCACTGTTAAACACATGTTTAATGCTATGGTTGGCTGGGTTCAATTGCATCTCTGCTTTTTGAAAATAAGCAAATGATTTTGTTGTTTTAGGCAACTTGCAGACTATTTGAGATTTAGATGTCTCTTTGATGTATGGAAGTTCTGAATAAAATAACTAAGCCCAAGTGTGGCTATGCTTCGTTCTAGAGTTGATTTTGAGTTGTGTTTTCTCATGAATTAAAATTTGCAAATCCTCTTACGGTATCGCAGCATGTTAAATTTGGCTCAGGATTTGCAATTTGCAAGTAACTGAGTTCATTTTGTGCAGAAAAAAAAGATAATATTACATGCTTCTGAATATGCAACAGAAATAAGCCAAGGTGCAGTTACCAGATAAAGCCACTTTCCTCTCCATTTTTTGTGTGTTTATACAAAATATTGTGAGATATCTTCTAAGTATTTGCATTTCAGAAGTTACTGGGTAATAACCAACATGTCAGTAGACTTTACCCCATTTTTATGCACCTGAAAGAATGACAGTTCTGCAAATTAATTCTTAAAACACCTGAAATTTGGAAATGCTTCACATCAAAAAACTTTCCTTTGCAGGTGGTTTGAAGCAGTACTCTTTAAAGGTAACCCAAATCTGTTCTAATATTTCTTACTCTTTGGCTGTTCATACTTTAAAATTATTTGCTATCTGGAGGGAATACATAGCTATTGAGGAGTATGAGAAACACCTGTGGGAAAATTTAATACAAAACTTGGTGAATGCCAGTTGTCTGGGAGATGAAAATTAAGCTTATACAATACATTCCCCCAAACATCCCTTTTTTGTCTGTTAGTAGGGTAAATTGAATGACAGACTTTCAGGTTTTTCGGAGCTTTTACTGTAAATTCTTTTGGAGAATATGGAAAAAAACCCCAAGAACCCATTCTTCCTCCTCAAAAAACCCCAACTTTTAATAGCTATTTATTTATATTTCTTTTAGTATAATTGTACTTTGATTTTTCCCACAACTGAGTGATGTTTTGATTAGAATATAACCATTGTCTCAGAGAGTTGAGCATCTGAAATTTGCCTCTGTAAATCACAAGGGAAAACATTAGCGTACCTGGATGGGAGTAGAGCAATTTGGCTGGGTAGCAAATTAATTTTTCTGCATCCTGAGTTGGAAAGAATGTGTTAGTCTCAGAAGGTACCTCTGCTGTATGAGAACTGTATAATTCAGTCTTTATTTTGGCATGAATAAGGAGGAGGGTTTTGATTTTTATTATTTTCTTCTGATGCATTATTGGGTGATAGATTTACTACCTTTTAGTTGCTAACTTGTACATGTAAATCTGCATATACTTTCAGTGTGTGATCTTTCTATTAAGTCTTACTTGTAAATTTTTTAGAAGATTTCAGTAATCATTGTGTTGTTTTCACAACACAATTATATCCAGAGCATTTTCATTTGACATTTTTTATTAGTCATATGAAAGAAATTATTTATGAGTCAAATCAAACTTGGAATGTAATAGTTGCATATATAATAAAGCTTTCTCTTAAAAAAAAAATCCATCTAGGTAAAGCTAATATTTTCCATCTGTTTTCCCCCAAACATTTGAAAGTACTAAAATACGTGCTTCAAAATAAAATGGAAGATGAATGAATAAAAGCCCATATAAAGAGGTAGCTGGTTAGGTTTCTAATCTAAGTATTTCACTTGAATAAAAGAGGATTTTTAAAAGTTAATGGTAGAGAGGTCGGGGCAAAAATTCATCTTGCATTTTCTGAAAGATAAGATAATTACTCCAAAATTTAGAGTTTTCAGTCACCATTGCAACTGAGATTCTTTTTCATCCTTTTAATTTCATTTTTGTGATGCAAATGTTGAACTTCAAAAAAGCCTATTCAGCAAAACTAACTATTTTGAACTGTGGATTGTGCTCAGGAGTGTGCAAAAGTGAGAATCTTCTAGCCTTCCCTCTCTTAGATTTACAAGAAAGGTAAATTTGGGAATTATGTTGGCCTAATTCTCCCCTTGTAGATATTAACTGATTTTAGGCCCATTGCACAACCTGTGTTATAGCTGCTTGGGAACAACACATTTGGCTGTGTCTGTGGCCGATTAATCCCTGTCCATAGCACTGGGTTTCTAAAAGTCTTTATTCTCAGGTTTGCTTTGCCTGTTCTTACACAATTTTTTGTGTGCCTCATCATGCAACTATTTATATTTTCATGAACAGTCATAGCAGTGATCATTAAAGCTGAGTATGTTCACTTCATCTGGTGCTCTCAATACTTTAATTTGAGGCAGTTTCCTACAGGAATAATTCTTCAATTATATGTATTTAAGGAAATGAACAAAAAAGAAGAATGAAATGGGAACTGACAGGGTTCATATATATAGGTAGTTGAATACTGCTCCAAACATTTTATGTTGCCTGTTGTACAGTTGTCCCCTTGTACTAAACAAGTACTTAAATCATGATTTTTTACTGGTTAATAATAACATGATGCATGGGGTTATTCCTACTCAGATGGAGGACTTTGCACTTTCTTTTATTGAGTTTCAGGAGATTTCTCTTGACCCAGCTCTCCAATCTATCCAGTTCCCTCTGAATGGCAGCACAACCCTCTGGTTTATCAACTACTCTTTCCAGTATTCCCTGAAAAACCATACTCTATTTATCAAAAAGTTCAGTGTAAGATCAGAGGGAAAAACCAGCCCAGTGCATTACCCAGAGGAGGGGATGATCTCAGACTGAGATCAGCAAGATCCAGCTTCCTTTAACTTCTCGGTTTTTTACCTGCACTGAGTTATGAGACAAAGATTTGCTTTGAAGGATTGAGAGTCATTGATGTAAAGTGCTTTAATGTGGTTTTCTGAATAGCGTGATTAGTTCTGTTGTTAGAAAAATTTCTTTTTACCAGATGATGATAAATAGAATCGTGCCCATAGACCTGTTTGCAAATACATGGTATGGTTTTGGCTCTACTTTCAATATGGTTTCCTGCACTTGTTAGACAAAAGACCTGTAATAACAATTTTTACAAGAAATATTCTTGCTTAGCCCTTAACTCCCTTGATAAAATGATGAGGTTTTAAATTTCCTTTAAAGTTTTAAGTCAGTGTGACATCCTTTGCACTTCAGCAGACAACATGTCTTTGATTATTGACAAAGCAGCACTCTTGTATTAAAGTAAAACACATTTACTCTTCTGAGAGGAATGAAGTAATAATTGCTGGATTTTACTTTTAAAATGAATCGTTTCCCCCTATGTTGTAGTTCTTGCAAAAATGAAAGGAAACTAAAGAAGTAAGTCTTCACAAATTTAGTATTTGCTATCATGGCTACAATAGTGTTTTCCAGGAGAAAAATTTCTGGATTATTCAAATGTTCATGTAAACAGTCCTCATATACATCCACAGAGCTTTTAATAATGTGAGCAGCTACTAAGCACGTGACCATTTTATACATTCAGAAGATGCTGAGAAGTTATCAGTTTTGCATATCAACTCCTTGCCAACCTACGCAGTTTTATCTGTTTTCTGTTTCTTGCAGGGATCTGATTAATCTGGTGTAGCTGAGATGGTTATTGCACGTGCACAGTAGCTGCTGTTACCAAACAAACTGAATATCTCTCTGTACATATGAAGTGATTCATTCAGCCTTATACGAGTCATTCGGTGACCAGCAGAATAGTGAGACCTGACTCTGTTCTCATTTGTATCCTACGGTTTTTAGACAGTCTTTTCAATCTGTGGTACCCCCTATTGTCTCATGTTCCTGCTATACCCACTGCTCACAACATCCTCTCCATTTTCTCTCTGCTTTCCACAGCATTGCCGTTCGTCTTCTGGCTTACTGAGCTGCTGGCTGAGCAAGAGGCATCATGCCTCTCTCCAAGCTGAGTGCTAACTTGCCAGCTGGCCTGCTTACACTTATGCCATGAACTATATAACTCATATTACTGTCTTTGTCTCACTGAGGACATGGCTTTGGATCTTTTCTTTTATTCATCTAGTCGCTGTTTTGGTAGATTGTTTAAATATGCCTGGAAGTAGTTACCATATCTGTCCTTGTGTCAGATGTGGTTGAAATTGGCCCAAAAGTTCAAAAACAGTTTTTTAGGAATTGATAGTGAATGGGCAGGACTAAAATACAGTGTCACTGCTGCTGTGACCGCCATACATTGTTGGCTGGCTGAGACTGAGTTGGATGTATGGATTCTAGAAATATTTACACTTCACTATACCTGACTGTCTTCTGGGAGTTCAAATTATATCACTAATATTATGTTATTGAGGCTCAGATAAATACAATTTAAAATAATTCTGCTAAACATACAAATATTTCATTTACATTTAGCTAAAACAGATTGTTCAACTCAGCTGTAATTAGTTACACCTCTTGAAATCACACTCCGCACTGGCTGTTCTGGTTAGCTTGTCAGCTTCCTTTGCAGAGCAACTATTATCTCTTTTACCTGTATTCCATGGCTGGCCACTTTGTTTTAGAATAATTTTTGATACATGTCAGTAATTTCTTGGTATCTACATGAGCAATGGGGCTTGGGGAATACTTTCTCTAAATGATGGTTATAAAAGTGAAAAGGTTTGTCATTAATAGCTTTCCATCAAAGGATTGACAACCAATCTTACACCTTCTTTGATAGACTTGTCAATGTCTGTTGTCCAGACAGATTTTTTTAATCACCATTTCAAGTGAATTTATTTCTATCTTCCTTAATTCTTTTATCTAATTCAGTTTCCTGTATTATTAACTAGGGAAAAAAAGTCCAGATCACCTGTTATATTTCAGTGTCTGAATTTATTGAAGCAAATAATTACCAGTCACAAAAGAAGACTACATACATCCTAGGAAATATTTAAAATCTAGAGAGTTGTGCCAAAGTGGTTTGTAGTTGCATTGCTAAAAAACTCAAACCAGCCCTATGTACTTCTGTCTTTTATTTCTTTTCGTAGTGCTATAAGAGAAGCAGATAGTGGCAGAATATTTTACAATTTTTTCTCTTAATATTGTTGTGCATAAATCAGTTATTGCAGTTGTTAGCCTGATTGTAATTACCCAGATTGCCTTTATGGCCTCGCTTTTAGCAGAAACTTTCATATTTTCAAGTCATATGGCACTATGCCTCCTTTGTAGCTCTATTAAGAAGAGGTTTTACATAACAGCCTTTTCATAATTCAGTTCACTGAAATTATCTGATCCCCTTCCAAATGTAGTACATTGATCCTTAATTTTATTTCTGCCTCTCTTTCTGTATCTTATTCACCCTAGTCAAAAATATCTAATTTATTATTCTCAGTGGAAGGACAGATTTTGAGTCCTATTTAGAGTGGTTTTAATAATTTTAAACCTCTCCTAGTTTAGATAAATTCCTTAATTTGGTCCTTTTCTTGTAGTTAATCTGAAGAAAGATGTACTGCTATTTTAATTGTCTTTGAAAACTCTCACTCAGCCTTTTGGTAGTTTGTCTTTTATCCCTGTTTCTCCTGACTGGGAACATGCATTTCCTGATTTGTATCTGACATTTTTGCTTAAAAGACCTTTCTCGTTAGCTTCAGCCATTTACTGTCTTTAACTAGCCGTGAGGCAGGACATCTTTCAGATCTCAGTATTAGATCTCTGTGCTAACCACTCCATAATCACCAAAAGAATTTGGCAAACAGTGCCTTCTGGTCACCACAAATACTTGTTCTGCAACCAGACAAAGCCCTAAGCATCAGATAAACAAATTAATTCAACTACAATAAACAAGGCCTTTCTCCTTCTGATGTGGGGACAAGATCTGCATTACTTCTGCATCTTCTCAGACCAACCCATTGCTATGTAAAGCATCCAAATCAGGGAAAGAAAAAACATGTGCTTGTTATGCAGGTAGACAGCAACAGAGCATAATAATAGGAGGGTTTCATGTTACTGCACTCTGTAGTGTGTATATAACAAGTCGTTTTAGTTTCCTGTTTGTTGAAGTAAAAATTCATAGAATGTGAAACAGCCTAGAGTGGAAGGAACCTTAAAATATCATCTGGCTCAACCTTATGTGAGAAAGGCAGCCTCGATAAGATTTTCTAGCGCCTGCTCCAGTCACATCTAGAAAGCCTCCAGTGAAGTGGACTCCACCATGTCCCAGGGGTGGTTGTTCCGCTGAATTTTTCTCGCCCTAACAGATTTCTTTCTTATACTGTGGTGAATGCTCTGCCAGTACAACTTGTACTCGTTGCCCCTTTTTAGAAAGAAACTAGAATCTCTATTGAAATAAACAGGGCAGGAGACTTTTTCTCCTTTTAATGCCTTTATTAAAAATGATCAGCTCAGGATGAGGGTTGCTCGACGGATCTGCAGCTTCCGTCGGTTCTCTCCCAGGTGGCTCGCAGGAGGAGGATAAGGCGCAGCTCTGTCCCGTGGGGGCAGAGTTGCAAGTCCCGTCCTCGTAGGAGCTGTGGGCGTGCCAGATCTTACTCGACTGCTCTCCAGGGGTAGGGGTACCGGCTTTCAGATGACTCTCTGCTCAGGGCGAGGGGCTCCAAAGGTTCTGAGTGTCTTTGCAGGTTCAGTACCTTGTTCCTCAGACGTGGACATCACTCCAATTTCTCAATTTCATTTTGGCTCGTTGTTTTGGGGTACTTTTCTGCATGTTTGGGGTCGCAGCTTCCCAAGGCACGATGGTCTTTACAGTTTCATTTGCATGTTCTCGCCCCAGGTTTCTTCTCTCCTCCTAGCCATCTCTGAAGTCCCCCACCCATCTCTCCTTTCATTGTCACAAAAGGGGCTGTTTACTCAGCCCGGCTAAGGTTTTCATCTGATACAAAAGAAGCTATCAGTGATAACGACATGTAATTAACATAACACAGATAGAACTTCAGTCGCAAAACTGGTTAAACTCGTTTTTGTAACTTGTTCCCTCACACAAAAAATTGACAGTGTTTTTTGTTCATAACAGTTCCCCCCTCTTTTCCTTTGATCGGGCTTAAATTTAAGCTCGCATCAACTTACAATTTTTGGCTCGTGATCTTCCCATGTAATTTTTTGTATTGATTATAAATCTCTTGAGCACTCTGATAATCATGATTACTTAACTTTGTTACCTTTCTTGGTTTTTTTAGGTTGGTTTGCCTGGCCAAGGTTACTATTTTACTGAAATAGAGAAACAAGCATAGCAAGAAGAGCAATCCTCCAGATACACACACAATGAGAAAAACTACTTTTTCCCATACACCCTTTTTGAAAACCCATAGGTTATTTTCCCAACTGCAATCAAGTGTAGGAGTTTGTTCTTGGTTATTTGCACATGCTAATTTTTTTATTGCATTAGTAATGTTTCCAGTAATTGCATTCTTAATTTTTAATACTGCCTGGAGCCTGATGATTTTATTTAGCATAGATACTGGGGTCTGAATTTGGCATTTACAACTTTGGATTCTTTCAATTTCAATCACATTTTGCTTATCTTGTTTAGTTTCTCTTAAATCACTGTATACAGTCACTCCTAAACTTGATCCAGTTTCTTTTGGTAATAAGAAAGCTGGTTATATTGTTTCATCAATGCAGCTGCCAGACCAGCACAATTTCATGTGTGCTATAGTACTAGAGATCAAAACCAGGTGTTTCGGGCTCTCTTGACATGTGTTATCATTTTCTATTGGACATTCTTTATATTTACACAGTTCTTTCATTTCCCAACAAGGGTTCATCTTTTTTTCAGTACACTCATAACATTTACATACTTCATAGTGGGTACACTTGTCTATTTTTTTCTCAACAGACTCTAATTTATTTGGATCCGGTGAGATCCACTGGGTAGCTGAGTACTGATAAATACCTGTTACAAACCATTTTTCTAACTGTTTTTACTACTTCTTTTCTTTTTATTAGATCTACTGAGCTTGTTTCAACAGCATCCCATTCAAAGCACACCCAGGCTTCCCTTATAGGGCACTCTCCCAGGAGTGGCTGCCCAAAAGTGGCAGTATTCTGGGCTATCCAATGCATTCTCTTATTTTTCTGATAAAGGACCAATTGGGAGAGGTTAACACCGTCAGGGTTAGAACTGATGTAGACTCTTGACAAGGAGCTCACTTCTTCCTCCTCACAGAGTGGTTGGTAGCACTCACTGCACCGCTCTCCTGGGCTCCTCAGAGCACCTCCAGCAATTAGAGCCATCATTACTACCCTTCCCAAGAGTCCAGTATGGGTCATCTTTGCACAGCCTGCCCACCCGGCCTTGCCTCTTGGGGAATTTTACTGAGAAGGAGCTTCCAAGCTCTTTAGAGTCTCTTCTACCCGCTTCTCTGGTTAAACCTCTTTTGGTCTGTTCCCTACTAATTTTAGTTTCTCTTAGGGGAGTGCTCTGTAGAGGATTAACCTGGAGTCTTTAGAATCAATTTGGGGAACTTAACCAGAATTACTTATTTACAGTCTTAAACTTTTTACAAAAAAACATATTCTACACACAGAACTGTCTTGAAACGTTTTAACCTATGTTAGACTTCTGATACCTATTATTTCTCCCATACAGTTCAGTCTTCTTGACTCTTCCTTCTGAGAGTCAACTTTAAATCCTTTGGCCCTTTTATTACAGTATACTCGCATGATTTAACCTGTGATCCAGTTGGATCTCGTCCCGTGCCCGCAGGTGCAAGTGGTGTGGTCTCTGGCCCAATGCCAGAAGGAAAAATTGATGTTGGGTCCGGTCCAATGCCAGAGGGTGAGGGTGGTGTCTGACCCAATGCCAGACGGCCAATGCCAGATGGAGAAGCTGATGTCAAATGTCCTCCTAGGTGGGGGTGAGAGTGATGTAGGTCCAACTTTTTCCTTTGGTCTGCAGTCAAGTTAACAATGAGGAGTACCTGAAACGGGCTTTCAAATACAGGCATTAATGGTCTGCTACTTTATGGTCCTATCAAAACTCAGTTTCTCCGGTTAATGTATAATTTGGTAAATTTCTTTTTTTCTATGGCTTGTTTCTATTTCTTACTTTCACTAACAGCTTAAATACTACTTCTCTTTCAGCTCCTTATACTTAAAACAAAAACTTTTTTTTTTCTCACAGTTTTTTAACACACTGCCCCTCTCTCTAAGGAGATGTGGCACAACTTATAATGCACAATCCACATTACTTTAATTTGTCTACATTCTTTCACACTCTCAAAAGAGGATCTTTAGTGTTAAAAAAAATCGCAGGTCCCTGTGTCCCCCCTCACACTGGGGTTGGCCCACAGGTCTCAGTATACAGCTACGGCCCCCTCACACGTCTGGGGAACACTAGTCTGGTTTGCAGGTCACACACTCCAGTTACAGCCCCCACCTGTCTGGGGGACATCAGTCTGGTTTTGCAGGTCACACACACTTCTTTCCACTGCCTCCTTCCCACCTGCCCGGGAAGTTTAGGCTGACTTTGTAACTCACTCTCACACACACAACAAGACAACAATAAGGTACCTTTTACTTTCACATCACTTATTACAAGTGTTACTGGCCAGTCTTTGTGCTGTTGGATATCCTTCCACCTAGCTGTTTTGTCTAACTTCAAATATTTTTGGGTATCTTACGATACAGATCTTACTCTGGTACTTTGTGGAGACAGAACTTATCTGCTCCAGTATCTACACAAAAATTCAAATTCTTCCTTTAGGGGTCCCACCTCAAAATTTACCAAGGGCTTTTCTAGATGTTGCATCAGGTCCCCTAATGTGCAAAGCCCCTGATACTCTTAATTGTCACCCTTAAGGATCTTTCCTAAATTATCTTGTTCCCTGGCTATTGCTGCATCGAGACTGAGTTTTCTACAAAACCTCCTGATGTGTCCTGCCTCCCACAGTAATAGCAGTGTTGTTCGCTCCAAGGGACTTGAAGTCTCTCCATCCTTCTCGTACCTGACAATACAAGAGGCCTATCTGTGCCTCCTCCTGGAGGTGGACCTTCCCACCCCACACTTTCTCTTGCTATTGCAACCATGATTTTAGCTTTGGCTTTTGCTTTTTCTTCGTCTCTCCTTAAATACGCCTTTAATGCCTCTCTCAATAACTCATTAATGTCCTTTTCTTGCCAGTCTTCAATCTTCTCCAGTTTTCTCCATATATCTGGCCAAGATTTGGTAACAAATTGGACTTTCAATAGCACCTGACCTTCTGGGGTGTCTGGGTCTATTCTAGAGTATAACTGGAAGTTCCGTTTTAGGCGATTAAGCCAAGTAGCAGGAGCCTCATCTTTTGTGCACCTTCCAATTCTAATATGGTATTAGTTTCTTTGGGAACTGACTCTTTGATTCCCCCGTATTATCAAAGATCTATATTCTATCATGGCCTTCCTCCCTTCTTACTGATTAGGATTCCAGCTGGGATCCGTTAGTGGCAATTTTTGTTCCCCTGTTGGCACCTGGGGTCCTGGACGGTTATCCTTTTCCCAAATTCTTATGCTAGCAGCTCTAATCATCTGGACCTCTTCTGGAGAAAACAATTTATTCAAGATGGAATTCATCTCCCCCCACGTGTAGATATTTGGACCTAAAAATTGGTCCACTTGGTTTGCTATGCCCACTGGGTCTTCAACTAAATGTCCTAACTCTTTCTTGAATCCTCTAACCTCAGAAGCAGTTAAAGGAGCATTCACAAAGCCAACACCTCCCACCACTCCTCGCATAGGGACTTCCCTGAGGGGAAAGAGTCTCTCTGCCTTGGAGGTCTTGGATCTGGTACCACAGTAGGGCCCATCTTCAGATGCCAAACTACTAGTTTGAGGGATATCTGAGTTACCCTGAACCTTCTGCAGGTCAGCAGGTGTATTAGGTGATAACTGTTTATTGGGCAAAGAAGCATCTGTCCTCCGGCTAGGAGGAGGTAAAGGGACAGCAATAGGAGGGGGAGAAGAGGCTGGGTGCATATTAAATGGAGCTGGAGGAGGGGTGGAGAATGCAGCAGGTGTAGTAGGCGCTTGTGGTGGTGCAGAAGGAACTGGAGGAGCTGAAGGGGGTGGTGAGGGAGTGGTTACTAGGGGAGATACTGGGTCCATAGGGGAAGCCAGAGGGGTAGTAGGAGGAATTTGAGCAGGCGGTAATGAGATAGCAGCTGGGGGAAGAACTGGACCTGCTATTTGAGGTGCCTGAGGAGGAAGATTATAAGGTGGAGGGGCAGAAGGGGGCAAATAGTCCAGGGGGTCCCATCTCTTACTGATTTCAGCATCCCCCTCCTTCATTCCCCTCTTTCTTCTTCTGTACTTTACAAATTCACACACCTTCATCCCCAATAGCATTCTTTAACCAGCAAGCTACATACAATAATTGCTCAGGATCAGTATCTCCTCGAGCTGTCAGATAATGACTCAGTTGTTGGCACATCCACTTGTCCTTTGTCCCACACCAGGGCCATCCTCCTTGTACTTCTAATTCTGGCCAGACTTCTACACAATAGTGGATCATCTTCACCTTATCTAATCCCTCCGTGGCTTCTATCGAATCCCATTTCTCTAACAGTTCCCCTAAGGGGCTACTGGTAGGTATATTCCTCAATCTCTTGCCTGTCTTCTTACTATTGCAACACCCCATTTTCCACGTCTCCCAGGGGTGCCTCTACTGACAGGTAATCTCAAAAAAAATTATTTGCCTGAAGCTCAGGACTTTAATTTGGAACAACTGCCTGATCTCTTGATTGCCCACACTCGTGTCAAGGACTTACATCTATCAGGACTTAAAAACAAACCTCAGCCTCCTTCGCTGGGTTTGTGCCTGACTACCTCTGTCAGGACTTAGGTGCCTGCAGGGCTTGTGAACTTGCCCGAATATTGCCCACACTCGTGTCAAGGCCTTCTCGGGACTTATAATGTGCGTGCCACTCAAACAAAAGTTCCCTCCACATGCCCAGAGGGGTGCGTGCCACTTATACAAAGGTTCCCTCCACACGCCCAGAGGGGTGCGTGCTACTCATACAAATATTCCCTCCGCACACCCGGAGCACACCCGGAGGAGGGGGTGCCCTTGTTCCCCCTCGGGAGACGACTCACACAGATTCCACTCACGTCCCCCTGATCCCGGCCAGTCCCTTCTCAGGGGTATGGAAACGCGGTACTGAGGGGTCCTCACTTGCTTCGAAAGTCCGGCTACCGGCTTTCGTCTCACACACACACTCACTCATCTCCCACTCCCGCCACTGGAATTTCTCACCAGTCCGGTGCTCCTGCGCGTCACTGGTCCTGAGCCGATCTCCCTGGTCCTGATAGCCAGCTGTCCTGAAGGTCCAAGATGGCCAGTCCTGGTCCTCTTCGGCGTGGCAATCCCGGACGAGCCCCCAGCTGAAATAAACAGGGCAGGAGACTTTTTCTCCTTTTAATGCCTTTATTAAAAATGATCAGCTCAGGATGAGGGTTGCTCGACGGATCTGCAGCTTCTGTCGGTTCTCTCCCAGGTGGCTCGCAGGACGAGGATGAGCCACAGCTTTGTCCCGTGGGGGCAGAGTTGCAAGTCCCGTCCTCGTAGGAGCTGTGGGCGTGCCAGATCTTACTCGACTGCTCTCCAGGGGTAGGGGTACCGGCTTTCAGATGACTCTCTGCTCAGGGCGAGGGGCTCCAAAGGTTCTGAGTGTCTTTGCAGGTTCAGTACCTTGTTCCTCAGACGTGGACATCACTCCAATTTCTCAATTTCGTTTTGGCTCGTTGTTTTGGGGTACTTTTCTGCACGTTTGGGGTCGCAGCTTCCCAAGGCACGATGGTCTTTACAGTTTCATTTGCATGTTCTCGCCCCAGGTTTCTTCTCTCCTCCTAGCCATCTCTGAAGTCCCCCACCCATCTCTCCTTTCATTGTCACAAAAGGGGCTGTTTACTCAGCCCGGCTAAGGTTTTCATCTGATACAAAAGAAGCTATCAGTGATAACGACATGTAATTAACATAACACAGATAGAACTTCAGTCGCAAAACTGGTTAAACTCGTTTTTGTAACTTGTTCCCTCACACAAAAAATTGACAGTTTTTTTTGTTCATAACATCTATCACTACCATTCTTTTAACAATTGTTAAGGGATGAGTTCAGACACTCATCTTGCTCTTTCAGCCTGAGTTATAAGTGGCAGAAGGCTATAGTTACTCATGCTTTGTCTCAGAGGGGAATGAATATATTAACTCTTGAAGCCGTCTCTGGCCCTGTGGTTGTGTGTGTGAAATCTGCATTTATGTTTGTGCTAGTGGGCTTTCATTACTTACCCTTGCCAGAAATAACTCTCCTGGGGAGGTAATCCAGCAGTGGCACAACTATCTCATGCTTCTGGTGATCCAAGCGGAGTTTCCAAAGAAGAGGCAGTGATAAAAAAAGAGTTTCACCTATGAGAAAGCATAAGAATGAACCTTTTGGAGTTTTTGCACTTGCCATGATTCAAAACTCTTCTCCAAATATCCAGTGATACATTAAACTGTAGCCCACATTTTTTGGACTGATTTTAATTACTTGCAGCCTGTCTTCAACTAATATACATTCTAAAGATATTTTTCATTTTGGCTTTTGTTTGCAAGGTACTGTGATAAACATAGAGGAAGTTGGTTAAATGTGCCAAAATATTGCCTGCTAGAGGAAAAAAATAGTTGAACATATTTCACTGGTTTCCCTTTGCATTTCAGGTATTGGTGGCAATCTAGTAGCTATTCAAGCTAGCAGAATTTCAACCTACCTCCATTTACACAGCATTCCTGGAGAGCTGCCAGAGGAGGCCAAGGGTTGCTATTACCCATGCAGAACATACTGTGGTACCGGTATGTCTGAGTTAAAATCCTGTTTTACATCTCTTTATCCCTATGTGCCAAACTGTACCACTAGTGAGAAACGGCAATGAACTGAACTTGCTGTGTGCAATTCAAAGGCTGGGTGAGGCTTGGCAGTTTCATTTACCTGCAGCTGTTTTTGCCTGTTAGAATCACAAAAAACACCCTGAGGAGTGGATTAGCAGAGAGGAGCACAGAGAAGGGTGAAGCCCTGGAACAGGCTGGTGAGGCAGGACACCGGGATAACCGCTCAGAAAGGTTTCAGCCTTCAACTTTCCTTAGCTTCTCTACCTGCTCCCAACTTTTGTTTGCCTTCAGAACTTAAAACCAACTTCCTGTTAGGGCCGAACTTGTGTTGGGCATAATTACTAAGCCAAATCCCTGCTTTCCATTTCCTGTTTGCCATTTTCTCTCTAGATCATTTCTTCACAGGTTATTCCTCCCCTGTATTTCCCACTTTCCTAATGATGTAGTAACTATTGTGAAATGTGATGTGTCACCACCATGTATTACACTTCCATATTTATTAAATGAATTGAAACAGATGTGAGAGGGGTAAATGTGGGATTACTTTTTAGAAATATAAGGTATTTTTGAGGATGTCTTGAATATGCAGTCCAAAAGATCCTCTTTACTAGTAAGACTTTAGGAAGTTCAAAAATGTAGATGGTATTACATGAGCACAGAATGAAGGCAGTTTGCACCCTTTTCCAGAAGGGCTCTGCTTACCTTTTCTGGAAGACAGTGGAATTCCTCAAGGAGTCTTTTGTGGAAAATAATGCCTGC
>JALJVW010001985.1:0-16667 GCA_024865655.1 Emberiza elegans
CTTCCAAGACTTTGGGATGAACTGGAATCTACGAGTGTGTGAAATAGATAGTAGTGTAGTTTATCACAGGGTGAAAAACAGAGCTTTGGGATTTTAGCATGAGGGTGGATAGAAGACAAGATGGAGGATTTTGGGTATTGTCTCATCTCCTTGTCCTTCATCTACTCCATTTTCTGCTGTGTTGGGAGCACAGGGTGATTGGTTGGAAAGAGCTGCAATGCAGGTGCTGAGTGGCAGACAAAGAATTACTTACTGGTAGAAATAAAATGTATTCAAGAGTTAATTGGACAAAATCATTTTAAAAGACCTTGAACCTGTGTGTCTTGTGACTTTTGGTGTGCCTTCTTTTTGTACGCTGAGTCTGGTGTGCAGCCGGCATGCTGAACTGTTGATAAGAGGAAAAATAAACAACAACCTAAAGACCGAAAAAAACCAAAAGTCCTGTTCATTTCTCAGTCCTGGCACAGAACCCTTTAGGGTGTCCCCTTGGGGATACTCGGGGGGTTTCACACCTCCCCCCCCCTCCCTTCCTGCCCCCGCTGCTCAGCCCCGCCCAAGCCCCTGCGCCTGGGGCCCTCGCCACTTCAAAAAGGACCCAAAATTACCCCAAACCACCCAAAATTACCTCAGTACCCATCCTGAGGGGCTCTGGGGGAAATTTGAGGGGGTTTTGAGGGATTTTGGGGTATATTTTGGCTGGGTTTGAATCCTTCATCTACTTGGGCATCCACAAGGTACCAAAACCACCCAAAATTTCTTCCAAATTAACCCCAAGTCCACCCAAAATCTGTCTCCAGGGGGGGGGGAAATTTGGGGGTTTTGGGAGATTTGGAGGAATTTTGGCTGGGTTTGAATCCTACATGCCAAATTTGGTGTCTGGGAGGTACCAAAACCCCCAAATCCACCTAAAATTACCTGAAATTAACCAAAAATTCATCCTGAGGGGGTTGGGGAGGTTTGGGGTTTTGAGGGACTTGGGGTTTTGGGGGATTTTAGGGGGATTTTGGCAGTCATCATCATCCAAAACACAACACCCCATGCCAAAGCCAAGACCAAACCCTAAGGACTAGGGATAAGGACTAAAGACTGTGCCCCTCGTGAAGAGGAGATCAAAGAACTGCACCCCTTCTGGGGAGGAGATCAAAAGCCAGAGGAGACTGAGCTATTAACTCATTAAGTAAAAATGTATTCATTTAATTAAGTATCATCATTTCTGTGACTTTATCCTTTGTGATTAAGTCTCAAATGCTTTTCTGTTCCTTGTTAATTTAGCTAAATAATATTCATTTTGGTTTTGTAAACTATTTAGTCATATTCCTGATGTTATAAATGAGGTCCCATATGTCTAATTTAATAAACCACAAACTTAAAATTTTGCAGCAGTTTTCATTGAGATAAAATAATACAATCAAATAGAATCCAGTAATTACAAAAAGAAATTTGGCAGTGGTTTGGATAAAGCATAAGCAAAACCGATTGGGGTACAGGGAGGCCTTCCCACCCTGCCTCACGTGCAAAAGACAAAAGGATCCAAACACAACTTATATACTGTGTGCTAATACATATTCATCAATATTTTCCTGTAAATCTCCTCCTATTTCTGATTCTTGAAATCTACATCACCACAGCACACAGCGCATGCTCCTGCTGTGGCTAAGGGGGCTTCTGGCTCTTTGGTGCTCTTCTGGGAGGAAGGCTGACAGTCTTCCTCGCTGTCTCTGAATAACCTGGCAGGTTGTGCCTGTGCCCCAAGTCCTGTGTTATGTAAGTAAGCACTATGTTCCAATTAAGCCTCATTATTTTATAGATAAGAACAGTATTTTAGACTCCCTGTCTGGAATTGTCCCAACGTTTTTCATGTCAAGGCCGATCCTGTCCTGGGAGTTGTCCTAACTTTGTCTTGATGCCAATTCTGACTTGGGAGTCTTCCTAAATTTTGTTAATCAAAGCCAATTCCAGTCTCCTGTATCTTATTTTCCACATGTATCATCTACAAAGAAACCCATCTGCTTCATAAGATTAATCACATATACCTTTCCAATTATTTTCCAAAAATATTGATATAATTACAATTTTGTTAGCACAAACCACATCCATTTATCCCATGAGGCCAAAAGCTTGGAAAAGGAAGAAAGAAATGCTCCGATGATGAGGATGACAAAAAAACCCCGATTTACTTTTGACAGCAAATGAACACCGGCCGCCCTCCAGCCCTCCCAGCCTGGCAGGCCGAGCGGGGCCGTTCCCATGGCATGAGGTGCTGGCAGCCTGCGGAGAGAAACCAGAGAGCCACGGTCAGTCGCAGCAGGCTCCTGTCCCCCTGTCCCGCCATGGCTGTGCCCGGGCCAGGCTGCTGGCTGTGCTCAGAGCCCAAACCTCCCGACCCATTCTCTGTTTTTAGAGAAGGGCAGCATGGCAGGCCACGTTCCTCCTCCTCTGCTTAATCACAGCACAGCAACCTCCTCAGCAGCTGCAGGAGTGGGATGCCCGTGTGCCCGCTGCCGCCTGCCCGGAGCCCTTCTGCCAGCCGAGCTGTGGAGCCGGGTGCCCACCTCTGGAGAGCTGCTGCCAGGAGAGGAGCCGATCCTGCAGGTCCTCATCCTTCTGGAAGGGGCTGTCCCCGCAGACCGTGGCCCCTGGGGTAGCGCTGGCACTGGATGAGCTCCACGGACACTGCAGGCGCTTCCCTGTCTGGTCCAGGCACCAGGTGTAATCCTCCTGGGAAAAACAAAGAACAATTGCATGAAAGTCAATTCAAAACAAGACCTGGAAACAAGAAAAAGCACAAAGCCTGTCACCATTTCACAGGCCTGACCTGTGAGGGTCTGACCACTCCATGTGAGAATTAAACCTGTCCACAGGTCGTGAAAAACCCCACCTTTCCTACCCATAAACACACCCCTTCTTTAAGGGCCTGCAGAGCAGACCAGCTGGGGCACGGCTTTGGAACCCGCCCCCCCTCTGCCGCCCCCATCCACATGGATGGATGCTTTTGTCAGGCTGGCTGCCCCGCCTCAGCCCGTGCCAGGCTGGCTGGCAGAAGCTGTCAGCAAGGCCAGAGCCAGCCCTTCCACAACATCCATCCCATCCCACCAAAAGCAGCTTACGGTCCGGGCGGAAAATTATATTCCCCAGCGCCACCGAGCGGGAACCTCCCAAGCATGGCCAGGCCGAGCCCTGCCGTGCCTGGAAGCACCAGCACCCGGCTCCTCCCGCTGGCCCCGGCCACTCACCAGCCGCGCCCGCTCCGAGATGCGCTCCCGGGACTTCGGGCTTGATGGCCACCTGCGAGCCAAGGCCGGGCGGGGCGGGCTGATCGCCCGGCTGGCCCGTCAGCCATCCCTGTGTCTTACTGGGCGCCTCAGCGCGAGCCTGGTCCCAGATGGCGCTGCCGCAGCCGCCACTGCCCAGCAGCGGGCCCTCCTGGTAGAGCTGCCCAGGAGGCTTCGCCTGTGGCGGGCGGCGCGCCCCGCCTCCTGCCCGGGCACCCGCCCGCCCGGCCGCTGTTGCTTGCCGAGCTGCCCCGGGCTGCGGGCGGCTCTGGGGCAAGGCCGAGCTGGCGAGCGGCGGAGCTCGAGCGGGAAGCTGCCGGCCACGCTGTCGGCCACGGGCGGGAGCCGGGCGGCAGCGGGCGGGGCAGAACCGCGCAGGGGCTTCGCTCGGGCCGGGCCTCGCCGGGCTGGGCCAGAGCTCGCGCGCCAGGCGCAGCCAAAGACCGCGCTGCTCCACCGCCAGCACCAGAGCGAGCGGCTCTGCCAGCGGCGCCACAGCCAGCACGGAGAGAGCCCGCCCAGGCGGAACCACGGCGGGCCGGGCAGGGCGGGCACGGGGGCGGCCCGCCGAGGGGCGCTTTTTGCGGACGTGGCATCAGCCGGGCTGGGAGAGGCGGAACACGGATGGCACGGGATGGGAGTAGAGTGAGAGGGAGAAGGGGATGCAGAGCGAGTGAAAAGTCGAACGGAAAACCGATCAAGAGAAGCGCTGCTGCTGCTGCTGCTGGTGCTGCGGAGCCGCTGGAGCTCATGGCCGTTCCTCCGCTGCCCCCGCGAACCCAATGGAGGAGCCGCCGTGCCCCCCAAGGAACGAAAGAGAGAAACAAACAAATCACACCCCAAAATCATTCCTATTAGAGAAGTAACCAAATAAAACCATGTAGCAATAAAGAAGTGTGTTGGCTTGTGGCTTCTTCTTTGCATGAGGTGAAGAATTTCATGGGGAAGAATTGCCTCTTCTGACAATTTTGCACGAGTGGACAGGAGCAGAGTATTTAATTTTCTAGTAGAAAAGGGAAATCGTGTCAGTAATGTCATCTCTTTTCATCCTCTGTTGACACAGTTGCAGGCTGCCAAAAGACATGGTCTGCAGTGTGGAACTTGGGGCCAAGTTTCTTTTTCTGCCAGAGGATGAGGAGGGGAAGTATCCCAGAATCATGGAGTCATGGCATGGTTTGGCTTGGAAGGATCTGAAAAATCCCATGGCTGCAACCCCCCTGCTGTGGCTGGGGACCCCTTGCACTAGACCAGCTTGTCTAGAGCTCCATGCAGCCTGGCCTTGAACACTGTCAGGGATGAGACATGCACATCTTCTCTGGGCAGCCTGAAGACAGGAGAGTCTTTTTTCTGAATCTCTTACCTAAACCAGCTCTCTTTCCATTTGGATCCATTCTCCCTTGTCCTTTCCTTGCTTGCCCTCATACAAAGCCCCTGTCCAGCTTTCTTGTAGGTTGCCCTCAGGTCCTGGAAGGCCACAGCTGGATCAAGGCTGGGTCTCTTTCCCAGGCTGAAGAAGCCGAGCTGTGTCAGCCTTTCCTTGCAGGAGAGGAACTGCAGCCCTGGCACCATCTGGGTGTCCCTGCTGGCCCTGCTGCAGCGTGTCCCCGTCCTTGCCGTCCGTGCCGGGGAGCCCGGCAGAGCCGGAGGCAGCGCTGCAGGCGCAGGGTCAGCGGCGGGGAGGAGACACGGCCCTGGCAGCGGCTCCGGGAGCAGCGATTGGCGCTGGGCCACCCACCCTGCAGAGAGCCGGGGCCCTTGTGCCTGCCCTTGTGCCCAGGGCACCTTTCCCCGCTGCCCGCCCGCCCGCTCGGGGGAAATGCCCCCTGTGCCGCCCCTCAGGGCCGCCCCTCGCCGCTGCCCCGGGGGCTCCCGGCGCCAGCTGCAGGGCCCCAGGCCTCGGCCTCACCCTGCTCAGCCCAAGGCCTGCAAAAGCAGATTCAAACACACACCCAGAAAGTGCCCCAGGATGCCAAGGTCGATCTTTTCTCTACAGCACGGGTTTGCTATCAGAGTCTGGACGGGATTAGAAAATCACCAGGAGAAAAGAGCTTGAACAAGTTCTGCTTTGGCAGTACCTCAAGGTGTGTGGTACCAGTTGTCGGCTGCACTGGCTCTGGACTGAAGGCACTTGAGACAGTAATTCATGTTTGGACTCAAGTGTTTATTATTTCTTATCAGTAAAACAGTCTCATTACTGTGAGTCCAGCAGCTTTTCACTAGAAGGCACAAAATGACCAACAATCTTTGTTACGAGGTCTTTAAGACTAAACTATCCAATTAAGAACTGACACCTGGATTATTTTCCCTTTTAACCCGATAACTGATCCCAAAGAGCCTGCAATGCGGAATTTCTGCCCAATTACAAAAAGCCACCCAAATCCATGAAGAAGGAAGCAGCATGAAGAAGAAACACAGGACGATACCCTGTGCCCTCCATTTTGCTACCATCCACAACATACTAAAAATCCCAAAACCTAAATTTTTTGGAGTCAGAGTGGACCAAGGCTCAAAAACTGGAGGTGATAAGAATGGACTAATACCACAACCAAGGAATCTGCATGCTCTAAAAAGGCAGATCCAAGGAAGAGCCATGCTAAACAGCTCTTGGAACATGTAAACTAGTTTGGGAGAGAAGTTTGCTATTCATGAGGGTCTATGAATATGCAACAGGCTGATGTAAGGGGAAAAGTATTTCAGGGGTATCCCTGAAGGTAACAGGGTGCTCCTGGCTGAGTGCCAAGATGTACCCGGCCATAATAACCTTTGCTCCATGGTTTTGGTCTCCCATTGTCCTTTATTAAGTGAACATGTTTTTCAAATTTAGGAACGGTTTAAGTTTTTTCATTTTTCATGGGAGGGAGTTTTGAAGAACTACAAGTGACGAATCTGCTGCCACAAGGACCATTCCACGGGCTCTTGTCACCTGTCCTGACACGTCTGCTGCAGCTCATGGAGGGAAAAGCCCTGGAGGCTCCTTATGGGCGGTTATGGACGATTGCAGGCAGTGCCTCAATGCCCTGGATCAGTGGTGCCCGCTCCCGGGAACCCCCACGGTTTCCAGTTTCTGTGAAGCTGCCTGTGAAAAACACGTTCACTCTGCTGTGAAAATGTAAAAAGTTTAATAAAGGACAATGGGAGACCAGGACCATGGAGCAAAGGTTATCATGGCTGGGTGCATCTTGGCACTCAGCCAGGAGCACCCTGTTACCTTTGGGCATCCCCCTGAAATACCTTTTCCTTCCATGAGCCTGTTGCATATTCATAGACCCTCAGGCATATCCATAACCTACTTTACATATTCCAGGAACGATTTTACATGGCCCCTCCCTGGGTCTGCCTTTTCAGAGCATGTGTGTTCCTTGGCTGTGGTTTTGGCTCCTTCTCTTTATCACCTCCAGTTTTTGGGCCTTGGTCCACTCTGCCTTCAGACGGGGAGTGCTGACAGTTGGCAGATCTGTCCAGGTGTCCTCATTCTGTGTGCATTGGATGTTATCCCATCCCAGCAGGCAGTTTAACACAAGCAGCTATATCACTGAGCTTAATTAACAACAGAAATACAAACTATAGAACAAAGTTACTTTAAAAAACAGTCCCAGTCCATATTTGATCCTACTCCAGGCTATCCCAGTGTCCTGGTTTAGGACAAATTAGGGGAAATCTCCAAAAGGGAGTCCCCAAAAAAAAAAAACAAACCTCCAACCACCCCTCCCCCAATACCGGGTTTGGGAAGGAATTCCTCGGAGGAGCACAGTGGAAAACAAAACCTATTTATTGACAAATGACAAAGAACACTCCCCAACACAAGAAAAGAAAAGAAAACCAGGCAGTGCTGTGGAGGGCGCTGAGCTTCTCTCGCAGACTCCGGGGGTCCTGGACGTCCCAGGTCAGGTCCTTGGAGCCGGTCCAGTATCTTCGGGGGGGTAACAAAAGAGGGAACGAAAGAAAAGGGAAAGAAAAAAACCAAACAGCACAGAAAGCAGAAAAAGCAGCAAAAAAACAGCTATCGGCTAAAAGCTGAGGCAGGAGCGAGCAAGCAAGCAAGCAGCAGCAAGCCAATCCCAAGCAGCAAAAAGCAAAAAGCCAAGGTGCCCTAAAGTCACACTCACCCCTCCCCCCCGTCCCCGCCGCAGCAAAACATAAAAAAATGCAACTGCCAGACACAACACACGATATTGGGATAAAGGCTGTCAACCCACGACACCTCCACAATTAGAAATGCACAACCACTAAGGTGAATAAATCTGGCCATGATTTTTAGCTGCAATGCCAAAATCTCGTCAAATATGTTGCTATCCTTTAAACAAGGAAGGAGAACACAAATACCAACAATTCTCATCAGCCTTCTGGGTTGGAAAGACCATTTAATTATGCTCCCTTAGCTGTCAGCCTAAATTCTGCTGTGAAAACCTTAGGTCTGTGTTGGACCTTATAAACTTCTTGAGCATCAACTTAGGTGCAAACCTGCTACAAAACCCTTCAGGCACCATGCTGATTTAGAGTGGCAGGACTTTACTGTTCTAGCAGAGAATTTTATTTACTTGCTCCTGCAAGTCATTTCCAGAGTGGAAATGAAATCAGTGCCTTGCTATCTGGATGTGATAGGATTTTCCTCCTGTCCCAACAGACAACAGGGGAAAAGATTTGTTTCTATTAAACCATTACATCTAAATCTTTGGTTTGAGAGCAAAAGGAAAATGTTCCTTTAAGAAGTAAGTTCTGCCTGGACTTTTTGGCATGAGGACAAACTGTGGTGTGCTGGCAAGAGCAGCACTGTCCCTGTGGGTGCAAACCCCCTGAAGGATGAACAGGCTGCTGCCACAGGGGCCACACCTGCAGCATGAAAACCCACCGTGCCATTAACTCGATGCAAACTAAACACAAGTGACACAGTTCTGCATCCTCAGCAAGGACTTGCCTCTGCAGAGATGTTACTGACAGACTCAGCTCTTGTTTGCAAGCGCTGTTAAATTGTCACACAAATCAACCACCCCTCCCTCTCTTGTCCTTCTTGGTGTCCGGCTGCAGAGCTGCTGCTGAGAAAGAAGAGGCAGAGTCCTTCAGGGCAAATGGGGACTTTCCAATGGGCAGAAACTTCCTCCTTTCTTTTGTTTTCAGTGACAACAGAGGGGCTTGTCTTGATTCCCTGTGTCAGCAGGGAAATGCTGCCTGCCCATCACACCTAGGATCTGAACAACCTGGATTTTTATTGGTGTAAAACCCAGAGTGACCTGACCTTCTGCAGGAAGAGTCAAAAGGGATTCCTGGAATGTTGCAATAAACAGATAGTGCTATTAAACATATATAGATAAAAAGGCATAAAAGCTCATAAAAGCATACGGAACTGATGTAAACCTAATAAAATGAAGCATTTTATTGTAATAAAGAGTGAGGGTTGCAGAGCACAGTGTGAGAAATAGCCACTCACTTTTCATAGTTTAGGAAGGTTTATTAAACCTTATCAAAAATAGAACAAAAGATTGAATTAAGAAAAAAGGTTACAGCACCGGGAGCAAAAGATTTTCCTTGCCATGTGCTCAGCCCCCTCACACTGGAGGCTTTCCCTTTTTAGCCCTTTAACCCCTCCCAAAGTTCTGTCCATCAACCCCTTCCTCACTGTCCAGTGGTGGAGATCTCTTCCTCAAATCCCAATTGGGGGTCAGGTGTCACCATAGTGACAATCCAGCCCTCCCAGATGTCCCAACTCCAGCTGTCCCTTGATAACCGTGGGATGGGGTGCAGCATAACTATAAATCTATAAACTTTTCCTAACTTATATACATGATATTTGTCTATTAATTGTGAGAATCAATCATCACATGACTCATCTATCACAACGGGAAAAGAAGTTTAGGGTGAGAGGAACGCTGGTTTTAAAGGTAGGACCAGCTCTTGAGGTTTGATTTGTTCCCTCTTTCAGAGTACAAGGAAGTCATGGTGTTCCAGAGTAGAAGCTGGTGCCAAAAGTTTGAGAACAGGGTAGGATAAGATCACCAGAGTATTTTATCTGTATCTAGGAAGAAGCCCCACAGAGCTTCTCTTTGGCTTTGACTGAAAGTAGAAGTCCTGTTTTTACCAAGAATTTTGATCTCTTGGTGTTTTGGAGGAAGAAAAAGAAGACAGCAAAGCACCTGAAGTCTGCACTGAGGTGAGGTGTATCCCAGAGGGCTGAGGGCTTACCAAGGCAAGAGACCCTCCTGTAATTTAACCTGTTCTTTCAATAATAACTCAATAATTTCTCAGGACATGTTGATTTCAGCAGGCACCAGATTCCCTCTTCTTGTTCTGGCCTTTCACATATCACTAAGGAAAGGTGAGGCTGTGTCATTCCCATTTGGATTTTTAATTCTTCAGAAGTCAAAACTGAATTCAAGTCAGGTTCATTAACACTGCAATTTACATACTTGTAAAATCTTGTAGCCTTTTATATTTGCCTGGAGATTTGAGCTTATTCCTTGACAAGAAGAAAATACTACATATAGTACTAATCCATTTTTTGGTATGAAAGAGTTCTCAACAGAAAACAGGGGAAAATGGCTTTGAACACACCATGACTTGGAAGAAAGGTGGCTACTGCAGCAAATGCTTACCCGGACAAAAAGGCATGAGCTGTCATTCTTTATGTTACTGTGTGTGCATGAAATACTGTCACTAAGCCTCTGTTTTCAAGACTATAAAACACACCGTGCAATGGGAATCTCTATTTAATCTCCTCACCAGTACAACTTATGCTGGATTCTGAGAGCCCTGTTGTCCAGGTTTAGGGCAAATTTGGGAGAGAATCTCCTAAAGGAGCTCCGGTAGTACAGCAGATCTAATCAGCTCTTCTCTCCTAACTGGTCCGGGAGAAAATATCTCCTTGGAGAAAGGTGGAAAAAAACCTGTTTATTAAACAGTAAAATCTACACAATATCAAACAGTAAGATCCTTTGCCACTCCAAAAGAGATGACAAACTGAGAAAGTCCCTTCCCCGGGGTGCAGCTCGGCTCACTCAGTCTCTGATCAGTCCCTCCGGTGCTGGGAATGTCGCAGGCCAGGCCCGGCCCGGTGGGCCACAGGTGCAGCTGCCGGTGTACTCTTGGGTGTTCAGTCCAGAGCAGGTTTTTAAGAGGTCTAAAGGAGAAGGAAAAAAGAGAAAAAAAGGTCCGGGGAACTTCTTTGCCCTAGCTAGCTAACTAAAAGTAAAGGAGAGCTCTGTCTCGTCGCTGGTGCAGCCACAGACAACACAGCCAGCATCAGGAATGTGTAGGACTGAGTACAGTTCTGAAAAAACCTGCTGCTTCTTCTCTCTCTCTTCACTCTCTGGAACACTTTTAAAGGTGTAAACTTATTATTCAACATGAACAGAACAAGACGATTGGGGATAAAAGCATCATATAGTCAACTCAGGACATTTTACCCCTTATTTTCATATAGTCTGCTTACTACTAAAACTAATATAAATTCTAACTCTACAAACACATACATTATACATCTAATATACAGCTATACACAGACAATGGTAATAACATTCAGCAAACAGTGATATTTATACATAGGTTTCACTTAACAATCAAATCTCTCTGAGGTACACATTGTGTTCTTCTATCTTTTTGCATTATCTACTATGTGCAACTTGGTCTCTGAGCAAAAACAACTCTACAAATGGGTTTGTCTGTATTCGAGGCAGGATTAATTTAAACTGTCTTTTTTAACAAACTTTTGACATGCACTACTGGGGCTTTGTCTCTATTTACTCTATGTAAAGGTTCAGATTGGGCAGGGTCCACTCGGTTAGTAGAGTTTCTGGTGTTAACTAACCAGGTGGCTCTTGCTAGATGCTGCTCTCAGTTCTTGAAAGATCTTCTACTTAATGCTTTCAATGTGGTTTTTAACAGTCTGTTGTACTTCTCTACTTTGCCTGCAGCTGGTGTATGGTAGGGGATATGGTACACTCACTCAATGCCATGTTCCCTAGCCCAGGTGTTGATAAGGCTGTTCTTGAAATGAGTCCCGTTGTCTGACTCGATCCTCTCAGGGGTACCATGTCTCCACAGGACTTGCTTTTCAAGGCCCAGGATGGTGTTCCAGGCCGTAGCATGAGACACAGGGTAGGTTTCCAACCATCCAGTGGTGGCTTCCACCATGGTCAGCACATAGTGCTTGCCCTGGCGTGTCTGGGGCAGTGTGATGTAGTCAATCTGCCAGGCCTCCCCATACTTGTACTTGGACCACCGCCCACCGTACCAGAGTGGCTTCACTCGCTTGGCCTGCTTGATGGCAGCACACGTCTCACAGTCATGGATGACCTGAGAAATACTGTCCATGGTTAGATCCACCCCTCGGTCTTGTGCCCACTTATAGGTGGCATCCCTGCCCTGATGGCCTGAGGCATCGTGGGCCCATCGAGCTAGGAATAACTCTCCTTTATGTTGCCAATCTAAATCTATCTTTGACACCTCTATCTTTGCAGCCTGGTCTACCTGCTCATTGTTTTGGTGCTCCTCATTAGCTCTGCTCTTGGGGACATGGGCATCCACATGGCGGACCTTCACAGACAGCTTCCCTACCCTAGTAGCAATGTCTTTCCACTCATCAGCAGCCCAAATTGGTTTTCCCCTACACTGCCAATTAGCTCCTTTCCACCTCTCCAGCCATCCCCACAGGGCATTGGCTACCATCCATGAATCAGTATAAAGGTAGAGCTTTGGCCACTTCTCTCTCTCAGCAATGTCCAGGGCCAGTTGAACAGCTTTGAGTTCTGCAAGTTGGCTTGATCCACCTTCTCCTTCAGTGGCCTCTGCGACCTGTCGTGTGGGGCTCCATACGGCTGCTTTCCACTTCCGGTTCATTCCCACAATGCGGCAAGAACCATCAGTAAAAAGAGCATATCGTGCATCTTCTGCTGGCAGTTGGTTGTATTGTGGAGCTTCTTCAGCACGTGTCACTTCTTGTTCCCCTTCATCAACGAGACCAAAGCTTTCACCTTCCGGCCAGTTCGTAATTATTTCCAGAATCCCAGAGCGATTCAATTTTCCAATACGGGCGCGCTGTGTGATAACAGCAATCCATTTGCTCCACGTAGCACTGGTGGCATGGTGCGTAGAGGGAACCTTTGCTTTGAACATCCACCCCAGTACTGGTAGTCGGGGTGCCAGGAGGAGTTGTGCTTCAGTGCCTATTACCTCTGAGGCAGCCTGGACTCCTTCATAGGCAGCCAAGATTTCTTTCTCTGTTGGAGTATAGTTGGCTTCAGCCCCCCTGTAGCTTCGACTCCAAAATCCCAGTGGTCGGCCTCGAGTCTCCCCAGGCACCTTCTGCCAAAGGCTCCAGGACAAGCCATGGTTCCCGGCTGCAGAGTAGAGCACGTTCTTCACCTCTGGTCCTGTCCTGACTGGGCCAAGAGCTACTGCATGAGCAATCTCCTGCTTGATCTGTGCAAAGGCGTGCTGCTGCTTAGGGCCCCAGTGGAAAGTGTTCTTCTTACGGGTGACCAGGTAGAGAGGGCTCACGATCTGACTGTATTCGGGAATGTGCATCCTCCAAAAACCTATGGTGCCTAGGAAAGCTTGTGTTTCTTTCTTGCTGGCTGGTGGAGACATTGCTGTGATCTTGTTGATGACATCAGTGGGAATCTGACACCGTCCATCTTGCCACTTCACTCCCAGGAGCTGGATCTCTTGAGCAGGTCCCTTGACTTTGCTCTTCTTGATGGCAAAGCCAGCTTTTAGGAGAATCTGGATTATTTTCTCCCCTTTCTCAAATACTTCCGCAGCTGTCTTCCCCCACACAATGACGTCATCAATATATTGCAGTTGTTCTGGAGCCTCACCCTTTCCAGTGCAGCCTGGATCAGTCCATGGCAGATGGTGGGGCTGTGCTTCCACCCCTGGGGCAGTTGGTTCCAGGTGTACTGCACACCCCTCCAGGTGAAAGCAAACTGAGACCTGCATTCTGCTGCCAGAGGAATGGAGAAAAATGCATTGGCAATGTCTATAGTGGCATACCACCTTGCTGCCTTGGACTCAAGCTCGTACTGGAGTTCCAGCATGTCTGGCACAGCAGCGCTCAGTGGTAGAGTCACTTCATTCAACGCACGGTAGTCCACAGTCAATCTCCATTCTCCTTCAGATTTACGCAAAGGCCAGATGGGGCTGTTGAAGGGTGAGTGGGTCTTGCTGACCACCCCTTGGCTCTTCAGCTCTCAGATCATCTTATGGATGGGGATCACGGCATCTCAATTTGTTCGGTACTGTCGGCGGTGCACTGTTGAGGTGGCAATTGGCACTCGTTGCTCTTCCACCTTCAGGAGACCTACTGCAGATGGGTTTTCTGACAGTCCAGGCAAGCTGTTCAGCTGCTTGACATCCTCTGTCTCTACAGCAGCTATTCCAAATGCCCATCTGAGTCCCTTTGGGTCTTTGAAATACCCACTTCGAAGGAAGTCTATGCCTAAAATGCATGGGGCCTCTGGGCCAGTTATAATAGGGTGTTTCCTCCACTCATTTCCAGTCAGGCTCACCTCAGTTTCCACCAAAGTAAAATCCTGGGATCCCCCTGTCACACCAGCAATAGAAACAGGCTCTGTCCCCACATGTCCTGATGGGATTAATGTGCATTGTGCACCAGTGTCAACCAAAGCTTTGTATTCTTGTGGTTCAGATGTGACAGGCCAATGAATCCACACAGTCCAAAAAACACGTTTTTCCCCAGCCTCTACCTGGCTAGAGGCAGGGCCCCTCTAAGCCCGGTTATCCTTCTTTCCCTGGGCATATGCCTTGGAGGTTCCTTCAAGGGGATCAAAAATATTGTCGTTATCATCATATGTGACAGTTCGGTTACTGGCCACTGGAGCTGCTTCCCTTTTGGAACTTCCTCTCTGAGTCTTCTGTTCATGCACCCGTTGTGCCAGAGCAGCAGTCGGTTTCTTATGCCATCTGCCCATGTTTTCTCCACAATCACGCAGGTAGAACCACAGCTCAGCTCGTGGGGCATACCTTCTCTCTCCATCTGGGGAATGTCTGCATTGGGTACCAGAACCTCTGATCTGTACTGCTGAGATTTGGAGAAGGTCTTCTTTAATCTCCTCTCTGAGCTTCTTGTGATTCCCCTCTATCTTGTCCTCTAATTTCTGCAAACATCTTTCCACCGCTGCAATTCTGGCGTCTGTTGGGCCATGTACAGGATCTGCATATGCTCAGAGCTTCTTTGCCACATCAAGCACGGTCTCATCCCTCTCATCCCTCTTCATTATGGCTAAAGCAAAAGCATATTTGTGTGGCCCAAGTCAAACAAGTTTCCGCCACATCACAGATGTGCATGGTACCAAGTCTGGGTTCCTAGTTGTTACATCATCTGAGAAGACAATCTCTGCCACTGCCATTTCTCTCAGGCATTTGATCCCTTGTTCTATGGACTTCCACTGGGTTTGCTGCATGTAGAGATCATCTGCACACAGGTATCTTTTTGCTACACTTTCCAAGACCTGTGCCCAGAGGCTGTGAGGGCTAGCCCCCCTCATCATTCCTTGTTTCCATGACAGGATCATGTGACAGGAATCCCAAATGCCTCGCTTCAGTGCCGTCCAGAATTGCAGCCTTGCCTGCAGCATTCCAAAGACGGACTAACCAATTAATTATGGATTCATCAGGTCATTGAGTGTAATCCTTCCATAGGCCACGAAGGTCCTTCAGGGAAAAGGACTCAGTATTGGCTTCTGATCTTGCACCTGCTGCTTTGACTCCAGATTTTATGCCAGGAAGTGTTTAGGGTCCTTCCCCTGCATCATCATCATCCACTGGGCGATTGGTCTTGTCCACACTTTCCACTTCTAGTGCTAGTAGCAACAGCCATTGGTTAAGGCTTATTGTCTGGTTTAGCTGCTGGCTTAGGCTCACTATCTGGTTTGGCTGCTGGCTTTGAGCCTGGGCTGTTGGCTGCAGCCTGAGTGACTGGGGTAGCTGCTGATTTATCTGCCTGCCCCCCTGCCTCTCTCTGCTGCCCAACAGTATCTAGCAGTGCGCAATAAGCATATGCCAAGGCCCAGCTCACTGCAATGATCTTTTCCCCCTTAGGGTCATTGTGGTGCTTCTCTTTCAGGTATTTCCCCACCTCAGCTGGGTTCTGAATTTGTTCATGTGGAAAGTCCCAGACTATAGGGCAGAGAATTCCTTCAGGATTTCACCCATATCCTCCCATTTCCCACACCACTCAGGATTTTCCCTGTCTGGGTCTACTCCTGGGTCAGGGGTCTCATCAGCCCCTCTAGAAATCTCAGCCCTCATTCTAGAGAAGCTGCAGACTGTATAGAGGAAGTTTACCAGATTGAATACCAGAAAGATGGTCTCTTTAACATTCAGGGGAAACTGAACATTCTCAAATAGGGAGGTAACAGATTCAGAGGAGAAGAAGGAAAGCAAAGGCTGAAAAGCCTCATCCCCTACTCTTCTCTAACAAACTGGGTGCATAACCATAGCCATGAACCATACACAACTGGAACAGACTCCAGCACCTTTATAAACTTCTTACAAATCATTACCACCAAGCCCAGCAGGATAGCTATTCTAGTCTGTGCCCCTCTACTGCAAAACCTACGTACTAGAGACAATACTGGAGCTATTTCTGGGTAAGAAAATAAACCTAGGGACCATAGAGATATTATACAAAAACATAGGGACCAGAAACACATGCAGGCCTCCACCCAAGAGACATTATGAATTCAAACAACATGGCTACTAACTGCTTTATCCCAGTACAGAGTAATTGCAACCAAATGCAGTCAGAACAGGGTTTTTGCACTCTCTCAAGCATCATGTTGGGCACCAATTATTTGTCCTGGTTTAGGTAAATTTGTGAGAAAACCTCCAAGGGGCCCCAGAAAGCAAACCCACATGGCCTCCCACAACCAGTTCGGAAAAAATTTCCCAGAGAGAAGTGGAAAGAACCTGTTTATTTAACAGGCAAAGCACCCCAGCACACAAAATGAACAATACCAGATGACAAACTGATTTGCCGCTCTGAAGAGATGGCAAATTCAGAAAGTCTCTCCTGTGGATGCTCGCTCTGTTATCAATCCCTTCAGCACTGGGAAGGCTGCTGCCCAGAGTGGGCCCATAGCCCAAAGTGCAAGCTCTTGGTGCTCCCCAGGTCCCAGTCTGGAGCAGGTTTGAACAGTTCAAGAAAAGGGGAAAAAAAAAGACAGTCGAGGAAAACTTCTGTGCCTCAGCCAGCTAAATTAACTAAAAGCAAAGGAGGGCTCTGTTTTGCTCTGTACGCGCCAGACAACACAGTGCAGCACAGAATGCGGAGTGCAATCTCTGATAACAAATGCTGTGCTTTTTCTTCTCCCCACCTTCACTCTCAGAGCCAGTCTTGAAAGCACAAGAATAGAATATCCAGCATAAACAGAACAGATGATT
>JALJVW010001987.1:0-13163 GCA_024865655.1 Emberiza elegans
AAACTGCTCTGCCACACTCTCAGCTGTTACAGCCCCCAAAAAGCACAGGCTGTCTTTGCTCTCAGAGTTACAATTGTAGTGGGATTTCTAACACACCAGAGGACAGTCAATTTTTGGTTTTCCTGGAAATAACTACAGCACTTTGCAGCAAGGCAAACATGAGCCTGTTTTAATGGCCCTTGAAAACTGGCCATGTGAAATGAGGTACCTGAAGCCAAAGCGTCAGCTGAACCTGGCATCTCTGGATGGGTCTCCACATTCTTCCCAGGAAGATGAATGGCAATCACTGTTCTGCCAGGGAAACTGCATCCTGCTGGCAATGTGGTGTAGAAATGTGCTTTTGCTCCTCTCAGAGCCAAAACTCCTAAACATTTCTTGTACGTCCTTCTTAGATAAGGACCACGTTCAGCTGAGTGACAGTGAAGCAGAAATGGCAATCCAGGAATAAATGTTCCTGTTGACAACATCCTCCATTCACATGGATGAAGGAGCAAGGAAGGAACCCAAATGCATTCTTGTACCTAAAGTCAGATGTTTTAAGGGATGAACAGATCTCACAGGGATATGGAAATCTCCCCTGAAAAGCCAGTCCAGGGAGAGCCTGAGCTGTTTTGTGGTTCTAGGCATGAAGATGCTCTGTGATTGTCCCTGGATGTCCTCTCTGAAATGCCACTGGCTCAGCTGAGCTGTGGGGATGATTTACACTGCACTGAGAGGGGCCACAGTCCTGCAAGGGTCTTCATCAGGAGCAAACAGCAGCCTGGAGGGGGGAATGCTGGATCTGAAGCACTGCTCATCCTTCACCTCAAGTACTGGAGCTGCCCCCAAAGTTGACATGTATCACTTTTTCTTTTCTCCTGTTGGGTATATTTTGGAGCAGCTGTTATATGTATTTTTTATGGTGATCCTGGGAAGCAGCCATTTGCCTGCTGTGATATCCTCACAACTAAGACTAGTTCTCATTCCCTTTGGTTTTATTTGGGGGTTTTTATTTGTTTGATTATTTGTATGGGTTTGTTTATTTGGGTTTTGTCTGTTTTGGTTTGAGCTTTTTATTTGCTTTTTATAATGATTGGTGAAGTTGGCATAGCCAAACTCCAGAAAATGTAAACCAGGCTCGACTTTCCAGAAATTACTTTTGCCTGGGTTTAGCTGCATCCCAGGCTCAGGATCACCAGTATATTTGCAGGTTTTGATCTGCATCATCAACCTGCCCAGACTCTGCTTGGTGTTTCAGAAATGGAGAAGACAGCGGACATTGTGCCAAGCTTCTTTTTCAAACAGAAACACCCGGGTCAGCATGATAGAAAAGAAGGAAAACCCCAAACACCAAAGTTAGAGCAGAGCTATGTCCCACCATCTTCCTTTCCACTGTTATTAATTTTGTATTTAGAGGCAAACCTGGGCCTAAAGCTTCCATTTCTCAGTTCCTGATGCTATTTGCCACCCTTCAGCCTTGACACATCCCCTGATCTGACTGATCATGTCCAAGTGGGCTGGGGATGCTCAGCCTGGAAAGAGGGAGACACTGGGAAGACGGAGGTGGATATCCGGATGGAAGGAGTGGATGTTGAAATGGAGGAAGAAGGGATTGAGAGGAAGACATGGAGATTGGGTGTGGTTGTGGAAGGAGGACGTGGAATGGAAGAAGAGACCGAAGAGGAAGAGATGGAGGTGGATGAGGATGGGGAAGTGTTGCAGGGTGTTTAGGATTTTCCTCCTGAGAAACCGAGAGGTCTAGAGACAGATGTAAAGATGGAACAATTGTTATCTGTTGCTGTGGAATGCAACAGTGCAATTTGTGATTGGCCTTCTGTTGGAGCCAGAGCTGGCTTTGTTATCATGCTTGCTATCTCTATTCTATTTAGCTAGCCTTCTGAGAACTTCTTCCTACTATCTCTTTGTAGTATAGTTATAATGTAAATATATATAATATAACAAATCAAACCTTCTAATTATGGAGTCAAGATTCGTGACCCCGACTGAAGAATGAACAACTGGACCTTCGACTGAGGAGGACATTTCTCACTTGGTGAGACCACCAGAGGAGCATTTGCTACATTTGGGTAAATCCCGGGTATGTGGCATTGATGGTTGCTTCACGAGCGACCACAGACGTGGATTCTAGCCAGGAGCTGAAGAACTGAAGATCCTGATCTGGACAGAGTTCACAGCAAGGCTGACCACAAAGAGAACCTTCTGAAAAGCCTCCAGGATGATGTCTGGAAAGCCTACCAGGACCATGCAGATGGCCAGAGAGTGTTGGACACTGTGTAAAGGTACTGTGGGTTTTTCCCCTCCTGAAAATGTGGCCCGTCGTAATTTGTGGCTGCTTATGTGGAGGACTTCTCCCTTGGGGGATGAGGTTCATTTCTCCCCTTCAGAGGAGAAACTTATTGCCCTCTGGCAAAAATGGGGTCAAGAGGATGAAATTCTCCTGATGGAGACAGATTTCTATGAGTTTTTCCAATGGGCAAAGCTCTTTGGATTTTTTACTAATGTGCTCTATGCTCTCGACCTGTTCGTATGGGAGTGCATGGACTCCATTTTCCAATTCTGTTTTGAGCGTGGGTTTGGACTCCCTAAGGTCTACCCAGCTTTCAGGCTGCTTTTTCAGGTCTTGAAACGGAGAGCAGCTGTTTTTCCCTGGATTGCTCACTGCAGGGGGAATGCTCCGTTCCCCCCGGTTCCCTCCGGGAGACGACCCTTTGGAGGAGGACGATTTCCTGCTTCTCAGCCCCCCCAAACCGCATTGGGGGGCCCAGTGTCGTCCCGAGCCGAAAAAGTTTTTTTTCTGCGTCTTCGGAGCATGCTCAGATGCCGCTTTTTCCCCCCCCGCGTTCCTCTCCGGGGGATGGGGAGCCGTCTCTGGCAGCCCTGCGGCACCGCCCGGCCGGTCTCCTGGGCCCTGCCCGCTCAGAGAGCGGGGCGGCACGGGTCCCTGAGACCCCGCCTGCAGGGGGCCGGCAGGGCCGCCTCCCGGACCCGCCCCCCGCCGCTGCCTGCCCGGGCGTCCCCGCCCGTGCGGAGAGCCCAGAAGCATTGCTTCCTGCGACTGTGCCGATGTCGCTAGGCAACAACCATCCACCGCCGCCTCCTCCGCCGCCCGTGCCGATCCCGCCGGCTTCTCCGCCTGCGCTTCCACGGCCGACCCCAGAGCCAGGGGCAGACGATGTTGGCGACTCCGTGCCGCCTCCCGCTCAGCCCGCCCTGGGTCGGGATGCTGCTGACACCGACGCTGAGCCCGCCCCGGCTCAGGACGCTGCTGACACCGACGCCGAGCCGGCCCCGGCAGCGGCAGCATCACCATCACCCCCTGCTTCCAGCGAGACTTCCCCCCCGAGTTCTTCGGGCTGTCCCGTGGCTGCCCCTGCGGGCGGAGCTGGGACAGGGGAAGAGGGCATCAGCCTCTCCTTTTGTGGGGGGGGCATGGCCCGTCAGCTGGCTGTGGGAGCAGCCTGGCTGCCTGTTTTTAAGATCGGAGTTCTTGCGGGCTTGGGGGCTGTTCGATCAGGGGTTTCCCCCTGGGAGGTGCGCGTCTCTCTGCTGCCCCTCGCACGGCCCGGTGGCGGGGGGCAGGTGGGTCCCGAAAGTTCTGCCTTTGGTCCTCAGCCCGGAGGGGTTGGGGGTGATACCGGGAGGCAGATGGGAGCACCACCGTTTGCATTGCAGAGGGCACAGCCAAAAGCCATCGTGGCTTGTCTGCTGTGGGAAACAAACATCCCTAGATTGGAGATGGGAATTCCTGGCACAGCTTCTGCTCCCCCACTGCTGGCAAGCCGCAGTGATTTTGGGGACAGGAAACCTTTGGCCACCCATTCTGCCATTCCATTGGCAGTGTGGTTCCAGGCTGTGGGAAAGCAGAGCCCGCCTGGCGGGCTGGGCCTGGGCTGTTTGGTTTGGCTGCTCGGGCCGGGGCCACCGCCCCGGCCTCCTGCTGGATTTGGGGTTCTGCTTCCCCCTTCTGGGCCTGGGCCACCGTTTTGTGGGCCAGGTTTGGGGTTCCTGATCCTTCCACATGGGCCAGGGCCCCCCAGGGCCTCTCTCTGGCCCCTTTGACTTTTGCTGCTCTTTCTGACTAAACAAACAAACAAACAAACAAACAAACAAAAAAAAAAAAAAAAAAAAAAATAAATTCTTTTTGAATTAAATAAAAAAGAGTGAAAGAGCTGGGCAGCAGCTCAGAAGCATTGGAGAGCCAAAAATTAGCTTCAGCCCAAGTTGTTCAATAAAGGGCTGTGGCAAGACATTCTAGAAATCTTCTCAGGACTGTTTGAAATTGTTTGATAACTATATAACTATTGATAGATTTTTCTTCAGCAGTTTGTTGTTTCAGGAGTCTGCAAGCCTGTCTCAGGAACAAAAGGAACTTTCAGAGATGGCAAAGAGGAACATCTTCAGTCCATGGACTTTTCCTGAAACTCAGCTGCTTGGACTTGAATTTCATTGCATTGCTTTTTGCATTTTTTCTTATATTATAAGATTGTTGTAGTGAATTGTTAGAATCTTATGTTATACAGGTGAAGAGATTCCCTGTTCATTCCACACCAGCACTTGATTGAGATTTGGATTGGCAAAAAATAACTTGTCAGGTGTTTGTGCTTTCCTCTGCATGGGCCCAGCAGAGAAAATTACAAACACTTTTCTTTTAAATTTAATTAATTAAAAGGGTGAGATGTTGCAGACATCTTTTGTGAAAAATCCTTCCTTTAGGATTTTTCCCTTCTGAGAAACCGAGAGGCCTCAGAGACAAGATGTAAACAATTGTTATCTGCTGCTGTGGAATGCAACAGGTGCATCTGTGATTGGCCTTCTATGGGTGTTTGGATTTCTTGACCAGTCATGGCAGAGCTGGCTCTCGCTCTCTGTCAGAGCCAGCTCCTTTGTTATCATTCTTTCTATTCTATTCTTAGCTGGCCTTCTGAGAACTTCTTCCTTCTATCTCTTTGTAGTATAGTCTTGATGTAATATATATATGATATAATAAATCAAACCTTCTAATTATGGAGTCAAGATTCTCGTCTCCTCTTCATCCTCAAAACCCTGCGTCCCAAAGGGACAATACTTCAAGGACTCGTGGAATCCTTGGGGCCTTTGGGACACTGCGGGACCTTCAGGAAGCTGGGAGCCATTGTGAAACTGTGGGACCCCATGGAACCAAGGCAGCCTTGTGACACCTCAGGGCCCCATAAAACCAAGGGGACACAGAACAGGTCTGGCTGGTTTGGCCTCCCGTGGGCCACCTGACTGGTCCAGCTGACCTTGGCATGTTGAGTGTTGTAGTTAACATATTCCGTAAGTCCAATAGCATATTTAATCATATTAGATAAGTCCCATGTGGTTAAAGCTATTATATTTCATAAGTCCTGTACCTCTCATTGTTCTCTTGTGGGCGGCAGATCTTCACAGCACAGGATCAAGATCTTCCTTAGTCAGAGCTCCTTCAAGGTTCTGCCTGACTAAGTAGCCCACTCCCCTTTTATCCTAGTTACCTTGACAAACCACAGCTGCAGCCCAATGAAGAACATCACAGCTGCAGCCCATCAAGGATAACTAGGACTAGTCAGGGTAAAGATATTCAAGTACAGGTATAATATATATATATATTTAAAGCCTCGTCCATTTATAACACATATATTCACGTCCTCCTACAGTTGAGGGTCTCATCTCATCTGCTGCTGAAACACTGGGGCTCCGTGCTTTCCTTCCTGTGGTAAAGAACTGTCCTTCTCCTCCAGGCCATGGCCAGAACTGGGATTTCAAAACCAAATTCCCTTCTATCCAGGCATTGTTCCCATAGCAATATTGCCAGGACAAGTCTGTCTGCCTGTGCTTTCACAAGGGTCACCTCTCATCTGTGCCCAAAACCCTGGGGAAGGCTCTGTGCTTTCCTTCCTATGGAAGAGAACTGTCCTTCCTGGCCAGGTTCCCGTGTCTCCAAATTTGGGTCCACCTCCAACACTGCCTATTGGGACAGACTGGAGGAGATTGTTGGCTTGGATCATTTCATGTGTGGGGGAGGAAGGGGCAGGTCCAGCGTTGCCCTGCCTGGTGAGCCCAGCCCTGCCCTGCCCTGGAACCCCAATGCCCCCAGAGCCTCCATCCCAGCCCCGCAGTGTCTGCCAGCCCCTGGCACAGCACAGGCAATGCTCCACAGCCACCTCTGCAGCCCCCAGCCCAGCTCCTGAGGGACCAAATGACTCCAAGTCCCACCTGGGGGAAGGGCCCAGGAAGACCAAGGGGTATTTAAGTCTGACCACAAGGCAAGCACACATCTTGACCCTCCCTCCTCTTGCAATTTCCATCTGAACAACACTGGAATCCAGGTGGGGGTGCTTCTCTGTATCTTATATGTCTTTCTCTCTTTCTGTGTCTACTTCTCCTATTTCTTTCTCTCTGCAAATTTTGATTAACCTTAAAATGGAATGGGCATAGAGATTCTGAAGTTGAATGGGCCAAGTTAATGCTTTGAGAAGTGTGTTTTGCTGATTGAATGTTATAATGTACCTTTTGCCAAAGTTTCTCTGATTTTCTAAATTTACCAATAAAATCTGGTCAGTTGTTTTGAGCTCCTGAGGATCTCTGGTAGCTATTTCTCCAGTACATCCAACTCAGAGGACACCAATAATTGTAATTCCTTTAAAATGTCTCATGGAAAGAATTGTTTGGGGTACAGAAGTCAGGGCTTGTGTGTCCTGCTTGGCACAGCCCAGGCAGGGCTTTCCCAGCCCCATTCCACACTCCATTTCCCAGCTGCAGCCCCTGGTGCCTCTGAGTGCTGCTTGCCCAGCTCCGGGGACGCTCTCCTTGTCTGCCCATTCCCCCACGGTCTCTGGGCAGGGCTGGCTCACTGGGGGCTGCTGACATCCTCAGCAACTTGCAGAGGCTGCTGCTGAATTTTACTGCTCCAGCGGCTCGACGTGTATTCCAACTGAATGTAACATATTTAAAAAGACAGTGAGAAAACATTTGTGAGGTCCTGCTTAGGTTTTTCTTCCTGTAACACATTGATATGTGCAATCTCCAACTGACGCTGTGTCAAAGTACCAGTGTTCTGCCCTACCTGCAACCTGGGGACACTTTCATATGAGTTCTGTCCCTCAGTGGGAGCCATTTAGAGTTAAAGGAAGTTTGGACTTTGAATCTGATTTTGAGTTTTTGAGGAGGTTTTGAGCACACTCGGAGGCACTGATGAGTGTGATGCAAAGAGCACCAAAGGCCCAGAGGGTCATTGAAGCCCCTGTGCTGTGTCTGTGCTGCTGAGCTGGGCCGGGCTCCTGGCCCAGAGGCAGCTGCTGGCAAGGGCAGCGCTGCAGAGAGACAGCTCTGGCCAGGAGCAGCTCCTGTGCACAGCCCAGCAGGGCTGGGGCCCTGCCAGGGCCCCTCAGGGACACCAGCAGGGCACAGACTGAGCTCCCAGAGGCTCAGCACTGGCAGGGGCTGTGCCATGGCCCAGAGGGGGCTGTGTCACAGCAGCACCTCTGTGGCTGTGTCCTAGAGGCACAGAGCAGCTGGCATGTCAGCAAGGGGCTGTGTGACAGCACAGAGTGGGCTGTGTGAGCTCACAGACTGGGCTCTGACATCACAGAGTTTGTTGTGTGAGGTCATGGAGCAGCTCCAGCATCATAGAGGCGTCTGTGTGACATCATAGAGCAGGCTGTGAGGTGATAGCGTGTGCAGTGACGTTACAGAGCAGGGTGTGAGGTCATAGTGTGTGCAGTGACATTACAGAGTGGCAGTATGGCATCACAGAGAGGGTTGTGTGACATCACTGATGGACTTGTGACATCACAGAGGTGGCTGTGACATCATAGAGTAGGGTGTAAGGCCATAGAGCAGACTGTACCATCATGGAGGGTGGCTCTGTGACATCAGACTGGGTTGTGACATTGCTGGATGTCTGAGTAACATCACAGAACCGGCTGTGACATCACAGAAGAGACCGTGACATGCAGGGGTGATTTGTGACCTCAGACTGCAGCTGTGTGACAGCCCAGAGTGATATCCCAGCATTGGCTCTGTGACATCACATGGGGATTTGTTTCATCCCATGCTGGGCTTTAACATCACAGGGCCTGTGTGACATCATAGGTGGTTCTGTGGAATCACAGATGGCTCTGTAACATCACAGGGGCTGTGTGAGGTCACTGGGGAGGTCCCTCTGCCCCGGCCCCCCTCACAGTTCCCCCAGAGCAGTCCAACCCTGCTCGTGCACAGCGGGGTCCCCTGTCCCCGGGTCCCCTGGCCCCTGCAGCCTCCCCAGAGGATGTTCCACGAGATCGAGCCCAGAGCCTGACACAGGGGACGGGGGCCGGGGCCCTGGGGGTGCCACAGGGACAGGGACCCCCCGGCAGCATTCCCTGTGTCCCCAGGGCCAGAGCCTGGGCCAGGGCTCCTTCACCCTCTTACAAACAAGGGGCTGAGAGCTGAAAAAAAAATCCCCAGCAAGGGATCAGCAAAAACCAGATTGAATATTAAGGAGAGCAGCACAGAGTTCCTTGGCAAGAGTCACTCTGCTCCTGACTGGGCACTCTAGGCACACCAAAGAAACAAAGCAACAAAAAACCAAACAAAATCCAGTCAAAGAAGAAATGAACCAAAACCAGGACTTGACTGATACCTTAGACTTCAGCATTTAGCAAAAGAACAGCACTTAACAGTATTGAACCTTACTTGTAACCTAGGACTTAATGATGTAGCTCTGCAATAAAACTTAACAATATTCAACTTAGCTTATAACTTATATTAAAGGTAACAACTCAGCAAAAGAACAACTCTTAGCAGCATTGAACTCAGCTTACAGCTTGTGACTCACCATCGCTTGCAGGCCTGACTGGCTCAGCTCTCCAAGGCACTCCAAGCCCTCAGAGAGCAGCATTTGTGCCACATTTCCCCAGCACAGGCACTCCTGTGTGCACACAGACACCAAGAGTCAGTGCAAGGCACCTGTGAGCAATTCCCCTGAGGGCAGGGAATGCTCCCTGAGGATGTTTTGGCATCTCCCCAGCGGGCAAAGGGCTGAGCCTGGAGGAGTGGGGGGATCGGCCCAGGCTCCGTCGTTGTTCAGGATCCCCGAGTGCAGCAAACGGGAGAGTTCCCGGCTGGGAGAGGCCCCACTGCAACGGGAGTGGCTGGCCCAGGAAAGCTGCAAGGGCTCCTTTTGGAGCGCTGCTTGCAGGGCCCCAAGAGAGGGGCTTCAGTCCCAGCCATGGTTCATCCTGGCCGCACTTGGCACCAGCAGCTTTCTTTGGCAGGGTGAGAACAGGGATGGTGTGCCACGCAGGGAACAGAAACAGCTGCCAGGGCTGCTCCTAAAGGAACCAGGAGCTGGTTGGGCAGCAGCAGTGCCTGGAGCAGACAGTGTTTGTGAGGAGCTGAGCCCAGGGCTGTTGGCCAAGGCCGAGGCCCAGGGAGCATTTCTCAGCTGGGCAGGGCGGCCTGAGAAGGGGAGGGGAATGCAGCAGCACAGGGCCCATGGAACCAAGGGACCATTGTGACACCGTGGCGCCCTGATAGACCAAGGGGCCCTGGTGACACTGTGGGGCCCTGTGAGAACAAGGGACATTGGGACATTGTCACACCCCATGGAACCAAAGGTCCACTGTGACATTGCAAGGCCTCATGGAACCATGCAACCTTGGAAAGACCATTGAGACACTTCACAACCTCATGGAACCAAGGGGCTGTTGTGGCACTGAGGAGACTCATGGAATCATGGAGACCATTGTGACACAACGGGTCCCCATGGAATAAGCAAAGCATTGTGACGCTGTGGGGCACCATGGAACCAAAGAGACCATTGTGACACTGTGGGGCACCATGAAACCAAGAGGCCTTTGTGACCCTGCAGGGCTGCATGGAACCAAGGGACCATTGTGACATTGCCAGGCCTTCTGTCATCAGTGGTGCATTGTGACACTAAGAAACCAAGGGGGACCATTGTGACACTGCAGGGCTTCATGGAACCAAAGCTCCAGGGTGACACAGAGGCCGCCTCTCATCAATGCTCCATTGTGACACCGTGGAGCCAACGGAGACCATTGTGACACCACAAACCCTCATGGTCCAAAGGCCCATTGTGACATTGCAGGGCTCATGGAACAGAGGAGTGACATGACATTGTGGGGCCTGTGGAAGCACAGAGACCATTGTGGCACTTCAAGGCCTCATGGAATCCTTGGGGCCTTTGTGACACCATGGGACCTTCAGGAAGCTGGGAGCCATTGTGAAACTGTGGGACCCCATGGAACCAAGGCAGCCTTGTGACACCTCAGGGCCCCATAAAACCAAGGGGACACAGAACAGGTCTGGCTGGTTTGGCCTCCCGTGGGCCACCTGACTGGTCCAGCTGACCTTGGCATGTTGAGGGTCTCTTCTCATCTGCTGCTGAAACACTGGGGCTCCGTGCTTTCCTTCCTGTGGTAAAGAACTGTCCTTCTCCTCCAGGCCATGACCAGAACTGGGATTTCAAAACCAAATTCCCTTCTATCCAGGCATTGTTCCCATAGCAATATTGCCAGGACAAGTCTGTCTGCCTGTGCTTTCAAGGGTCACCTCTCATCTGTGCCCAAAACCCTGGGGAAGGCTCTGTGCTTTCCTTCCTATGGAAGAGAACTGTCCTTCCTGGCCAGGTTCCCGTGTCTCCAAATTTGGGTCCACCTCCAACACTGCCTATTGGGACAGACTGAGGAGATTGTTGGCTTGGATCATTTCATGTGTGGGGAGGAAGGGGCAGGTCCAGCTTTGCCCTGCCCGGTGAGCCCAGCCCTGCCCTGCCCTGGAACCCCAATCCCCCCAGAGCCTCCTTCCCAGCCCCGCAGTGTCTGCCAGCCCCTGGCACAGCACAGGCAATGCTCCACAGCCACCTCTGCAGCCCCCAGCCCAGCTCCTGAGGGACCAAATGACCCCAGTCCCCACCTGGGGGAAGGGCCCAGGAAGACCAAGGGTATTTAAGTCTGACCACAAGGCAAGCACACATCTTGACCCTCCCCTCCTCTTGCAATTTCCATCTGAACAACACTGGAATCCAGGTGGGGTGCTTCTCTGTATCTTATATGTCTTTCTCTCTTTCTGTGTCTACTTCTCCTATTTCTTTCTCTCTGCAAATTTTGATTAACCTTAAAATGGAATGGGCATAGAGATTCTGAAGTTGAATGGGCCAAGTTAATGCTTTGAGAAGTGTGTTTTGCTGATTGAATGTTATAATGTACCTTTTGCCAAAGTTTCTCTGATTTTCTAAAGTTTCTAGTGAAGGCTGTTTGTTTTTTTTTAGCTCCTGAGAGTCTCATGCTGGTATTCTTCCAGTCAATCCAATACAGAGGACACCAATAACTGTAATTCCTTTAAAATGTCTCATGGAGAGAATTGTTTGGGGCATGGAGGTCAGGGGCTTGTGTCCTGCTTGGCACAGCCCAGGCAGGGCTTTCCCAGCCCCATTCCACACTCCATTTCCCAGCTGCAGGCCCTGGTGCCTCTGAGTGCTGCTTGCCCAGCCCCGGGGACACTCTCCTTGTCTGCCCATTCCCCTCACGGTCTCTGGGCAGGGCTGGCTCAGTGGGGCTGCTGACATCCTCAGCAACTTGCAGTGGCTGCTGCTGAATTTTGCTGCTTCAGAGGCTTGAAGTGTATTTAAACTGAATATATAACATTTCAAAAGACAGTAAGAAAATATTTTTTAGGCCCTGTCTCGGTTTTTCTTCCTGTAATATATGGATATGTGCAATCTCCAACTGACACTGAATCCAAGTCAATCCTCCTCGTGCCTTTTGAATGGATATGAAAATCAAGACCCTTCATGGCTGACAATCAATCAGACTCTGTCCCAACCCTCTCCCCACCATTTCCCCCATCCAAGTCCTTGCACTCAGAGCTGCTTTGTGCAACTCTGAGCTCCCTCCAGCCCAGGCTGCACCTGCAGGTTTCAGCTCCTTGGCTCCAACTCCCACCTGCTTTCCCTGCAGAAGGAGCTGCCCGAGACACAGAGGGATGTTCATTTCCTGTCAGCCAGCAAAGCCAAGGGAAGGCACAGCTCCATCAAATGCCAAAGTCATTCTTCTCCCGTGCTCTGCCCTGCCCTTGATCCCCACAGCCTGTGCAGTTCCCTTCATCCCTCCAGTGCCAGGGACTTTCTGGGACAAGGGAGCTCCGCTCTTGCCATGGAGGGAGGTCCAAGTGCAGCCATTGAAGTGGGAACCACAACTCATCAGGTCTGTGTCCTTGGAGGGACCAGGAACTGCTGCGATTCAGAGGCACAGAAAGGCTTTTCTTCTTGCCACACACAAAAGAATGCGAACATGTTTAAATTTAATAAACTAAAACCCTTCCCTGTGCTCCTTGTGACATCCCAGTGGCATCTGCTATATCCACCATCCATGAGGCATTGCCATACAGAAAGGATTTTAGACAAAGACATGAGAAGAGGCAATATGAAAGATAAAAATACAAATAAGATGCTGAGTAAGGAGCTATTTAAACTTCTGAAGGATTGGGCAACTGCTTGATGCTCAAAGCATGAATCAATTCAAGGCAGATGTGTTGAAATTACCAGTAAACAGCTGCAGGAGGAAATCTGGGAGCAACAGTAAAGGCATAGATGCAGCTGCTCTAAATGAAGAGATGTCCATAGAAATGGCCTTTTAGCCAGGAGAGCTGGAAACAAGGAAGAGGGTCATGAAATATTACACTGAATGTTAGTGGCGCACGTAGAGGGAAAGATCAATATTTTTTCTCCTGCCATCAGTAGAAGAAAAAAGTAGATCCACGAAATTCCTGTTCCTGGTGAGAAAATTTGCCATTTCTGCAAAGTACTCAAGTGACCCAGATAATAAAGATTTGCTCATATATGATGAAACTATCAGGTGTAAAAACCGGTGCCCCTTTCCAGGCAGACATCAGTTGTGTGCCCAGCAGTTCTCCTTGTAGGGGCCCCAGTGCCCTGAGGTGCCGAGCTGGGATCGGCATCTCTCAGAGAGGAGCTGAGGGAGAGCAGAGCATCTTGCAAGCTGATGGGTCTGCTGGAATTCCATCCCCTCCCATCCCTCAGCAGCCCTGCATTTCCCTCCTCCAGCCTTGGTTCCCAGCACAGCCATGGAGGCTCTTTGGGCTCTGGACTGTTCCTGCAGCCCCCAAGGGCAGCTGAGCTCTGCCTTTGGCACACTCAGCCC
>JALJVW010001988.1:0-20154 GCA_024865655.1 Emberiza elegans
TGGCCCAGCCTGTGCAGGCCAGCCCGGAGCCCTGGGGAGCATTCTTGACTGGGGCGGACCCCTGTGCTGTGGTGCCCATGGCAGCACAGGGGCTCTGTGCCCCATGCCTTCCCTGCTGGGCAACCTCTGCCAGCTCCTGCAAACCCCTAGCACCTCTGGGGCTGCTGACAGACAGCCTGCTCCCCTCGTGCCGGCCTCTGGGCCAGCAGAGAGGCCTGGCCATCCCATCTGCCCATGGGAACAGGCCCTGAGCCCCACCCAGGGAGGATGGAGCTGAGCTCCAGCCAAACCAGGCCCAGGCCAATGCTGGGCTCAGCATCCAGGGCTGCCCAAGGGCTGGGTACAGAGGCTCTGCTGACAAATGTCCTGGGCCCCCTCCCCTGCTCTGTTTATGCCTCCAAGGCACAGAGCAGCCTCCTCTCTGGGCCACTTGCCTGTTGCAATGCCTTGCACAGGCACTGGCCCTGCCCCAAAAGGCCTGAGCCTGAGTCCTGCCCCTGCACGCTCAGCTGGCCCAGCCCAGCTTCCTGCAAGCTCTTGCCCAGCTGCCCTGAGCTCTGGCAGCACCAAGGGCCTCCCCCAGCCCAGCCCAGCCAGCTCTGGCCCCACAGCTCTGCTCAGGTGGGGCTGCTCTGGGCACTGGCCCCACGGCCTCAGCCCCTGCCAGCAGAGGCACAGCAGCAGCTGCAGCTGCCACAGGGAACAGCCCCAGCCATGGGGAAGGTGTGTGGCCAAGGCCAAAGGAGGCTCCCTGGCTGCCCTGCTCCCCTCTGGCTGAGGTGTTGAGAGCCCTGCAGCCCCTGCTGCCATCCCATCTGCCCAGGGCAGCACAAGAGCCCTGGCCTTGGGGCCCTCAAGAGCTACTCCTGCTCCAGGCCCAGGGCCCATGCCAAAGCTGGGGGCAGCCACAAAGCTGTGCCCATTTCTGTTCATTGCTGCTCTGATGGGGATGGATCCTCAGCCACTTGGAGGCTTGCTGATGAATTTTACTACTCCAGAGGCCTCTTCTCCTCTTGAGCTCTTCAGTTCAGGAATTCACTGAAAAATGCTCATAAGCATTTGTTCAAAACAATTGAACAAGAAAAGCCCCTGGAAATAATTTAAGTCTTCAGTTCTTCTGTGGTTAATTAGACAGATTTCTGAAGTGTATTCAAATTGAATGCTCTATATTGAAAAAAAAAATGCAGAGAGAGTTTTTTGTCCTTGTTTTCTTTTCCTGTTTACAGATTGATATCAGCAATGTCCAATTGAAATTGACCCCCAGCACCTTCTAGTGCAGTCTGAACAGATATGAAAATCAAGACCCTTAATGGCTGACAATCAATAACACTTTGTCTGGGCCCCTCCCCCACCATTTCCCTCATCCAACCCCTGGCACTCCAATGGATCAGGAATGGAGTGTGGCAGGGTGTCCCCAGGACTGATTCTTCCCAGCCAGCTGTGCTGGTGGCATTCTTGGGCACAGGGGCACCAGTTGAGGCAGGGTGGGAGTGGCTGGGCTGTCTCTGGGCTGGGCTGCAGAGGGATCTGGAGCTGGGTCATGGGCCCATGTCAGCCCCTGAGGGGCAACAAGGGCTGGGGAGGGGGCTCAGGGGACCTCAAATCCTCTACAATTCCCTGAGGAGTGCTGTTTGTTTATGATTGTTGGGCCTTTTCCCAAGGGAACAGTGCTCTGGGACAGGGAGGACCTGCCTGCACCAGCAGGATTGACATCAGGAGAAATATTCTTCACAAAGGGTGAGATTGGGGAGAAAGGCTCTTTTCCCAAGACCTGGGACACCCCTGGGAAGAACAGGACAAGAGCTGATGTGCACTCCAGTGCCCTGCAGGTGCACAAGCCAGGGTTGATTCCCAGGTTGGACTTGATGCAGAATCCAAGGTCTTTTTCACAGCCTGGCTGATTTGATGATTGGAACAGGTCTCTGGGCCTGGACAGAACCCCAGTCACCATTGTGGACACTGCAGTGGGCGATGGAGGCCTGAGTGGCAAAGACTGGATGGTGACACCCAGTGTGACATGGCAGGGTGTCAAGGTGGTGTTGGGTCCCAGGTTGGACTTGATGGAAGCAAGGAGGTCTTTCCAGCCTGGTGGAATTCTCTGATGATTGTGACACTGCAGGGCCTTATGGAACCAGGGGCCATTTTTGGGAACTCAGCCTCTGGGCCCAGGGTGGCTGGGGACAATGGAATCCCATGGTGCTCCACTGTGTGTGACTGGCAGCACAGAGCCACTGTGGTGGTGGCCCCATGGCCCCAGACACTGTGACTCTGCAGGATCTTGTGTCACCAGGGCTCCAATGGAACATCAGCACCAAGGAATTCCATTGTGGGTCTGAGGGTGGAACCACAGAGGCCACTGTGACCCTGCAAGGGCCTTGTGGAACCATGCAGGGCATTGTGCCACTGCAGGACCCAAGGGATGGGGCCCTTGGGAGATTGCTGGGCCCCATGGAATCAAGGGGCCATTGCTCCATTGCAGGGACTCCTGGAATGACAAAACATGGACACCTGTGGGGCCCCTGGGGAAGAACCCCAAGGGTCCCATTGTGACACCTGGAACCAAGGAGAGCATTGTCACCTGGACCTCATGTCACCAAGGATCAAATGTGACACTGCAGGGCCTTGGACCTCTGTGGAGGCCTGGGCCCTGGATCCAAGGGGGCAAGACTGTGACACCAAGGGTCCCATGGAACCATGCAGGACATTGTGACTGGGAGGGCCCTCATGGAATCATGGAGACCATTGGGACACTCTGGGGCCTCATGGAAATTTGGTGATGTCAGTGAAAAGTTGTCTGGGAGAGTTGATCTGCTGGAGGGTTGAGGAGGCCTCTGCACCTGCCTCCTGGACAGGCTGGATCCAGGGCCCAAGGTCCATGGTGAGGTTGAACAAGTCCAAGTGCCAGGTCCTGAGGACTTTGTGACAACAACCCATGCAGCACTACAGGCTGGGGACAGAGTGGCTGGAGAGCAGCCAGGCAGAAAGGGACCTGCAGGGACTGATGGACAGCAGGCTGGACATGAGGCAGCAGTGGTGCCCAGGTGGCCAAGAAGGCCAATGGCTCCTGGCCTGGATCAGGAATGGGTGGCCAGCAGGAGCAGGGCAGTGATTCTTCCCCTGTGCTAGGGGGCACTGGTTGGGCAGCACCTTGAGTGCTGTGTCCAGTTCTGGGTCCCCCAATTTAGGAAGGACATGGAGGGGCTGGAGCGTGTCCAGAGAAGGGGAACAAGGCTGGGGAGGGGTCTGGAACACAAGTCCTGAGAGAAGTGGCTGAGGAAGCTGGGGTTGTTTATCCTGGAGAAGAGGAGACTCAGGGGAGACAAGGCAGTGTCAGGGCACAGGTTGGACTTGATGATCTCCAAGGTCTTTTCCAACCTTGCTGATTCTGGGATTCTCTGAAACCACCCTTGGAGCAGTTGCAGGATGAGCCCTGGGCCTCCTCTGCAGAAGCTCCAGCAGCCCAGGTCCCTCAGCTTCTCCTGCCAGCCCCAAAGCCCATCCTGTCAGTCCTGCAGAGCCTCTGCAGCTCCTCCTCATTGCCCAGAACAGGGAGCCCCAGAGCCAGACACAGCAGCCCAGATGTGTCCCCCTGGCCTGGGGTGCCTCTGGCAAGGGAGCAGCACCAGGCACTGCAGGAGCCTGCAGACAATTCCTGCAGCACTTGTAGGATGATCCTGTTCCCCAAGGGACGTTCCCATGGGGCCAAGTCAGGAACTGCAATGGGGAGTGGGGCCAGAGAGGAAAGGGCAAACAGGGATGGGCTGTTTGCAGGGGAGGGAGCAGGCCTGGGCAAGAGGAAGAAATTTGTATCAGGAAGAGGAAAGAAAGCAGAGGTTGCACAAAGGAAATGCTGAGGGCAGTTTGGGGGTGGCTGCCAGGCAGCCCTGGCTCTGAGCAACAGCGTCTGCAGTGGCACAGGAAACTCCCAGCTGATGGGAACAAACTTTCTGGCTGAGTGCAGAGGCCAGGACAAAGCTGAGTGGTTTCCCTGGTGTCCCCCAGCCCTTGCTGGCCCCAGGGGCTGATGGCATTTGTGCTCCCTCAGGTTCATGTCCCCACAGCAACAGCACAGGGATGCTCCTCCTGCTGTGTGCAATGCAAACAGGGGCTGCTGAGCCAGTGCTGCCGTGTCTGTGCCTGCAAGGATGGGGCACCTGTGTGAGCTGGGGGAGAGGCCAGGGCTGCAGAGGGGGGATGTTGTTGGCAGCTCCATGAGGACGCTCTGGGACGCTGCCCTGGGCTGTGCAGCGCACTGGGGATGGATCAGCCCCTGCTCTGCTGCTCCTTCCCATCTGCCCCAGGGCCCTTGCAGAGCCCCAGCCATGCTGTTTGCCCCCAGCCTGCCCACGGCCAGCCTGGGGCTGCTCACGGGGGTTTCTGTGCTGAGCATTGGCCTGGCCGTGTTCTTGAGAGAGCCTGGGCAAGGAGCCTGGAGCCCCCAGGGCCTGGCCTGAGGCGTCAGTGCTGCCCCAGCAGTGCCCATGGCCTGTCCCTGCTGCAGCCCCTGGCACTGCCACCCCAGGGCTGTGCCCGGCCCCTGAGAGCACTCAGGCCCTACAGCAACACCAGGGCCACCAGGGGCAGGGGCAGGGCCACGGCAGCAGCACTGGCAACACCAAGTGCTGCTGCTGCTGCTGGGCACAGCTGCTGGGCCAGCACTGATCTGCCCCAGCTCTGCACACAGACATTGCTGCTGCAGCTCCAGAGAAGGCAACAAAAGGGCATCTCTGCAGAAAACTCTGCTGGGAGATCCTTTAGTTCCTTTAAAGCCACCAAGAGTGCAGCCCCTCATTGACACAGTCTGTGGCCACAGGGAAGGTGGAGAGAAACAAAATGAGAAATGGCACAAACAATGACATTTCTTTGTGGACAATATGAAAAAAGTAAAACAAAGAAAAATCACCCCAGAAATGAAACCAACAAGAAGTATCAAAGATTACTTTTATTACAAATGATTTGCAGAAATTGGCCAGCAGTTTAATGTTTCTGAAAGCATCCAGTCATCAGTCTCCACACTGCAGCCTTGAGCTCCTGGTTCCTCAGGCTGTAGATGAGAGGGTTCAGGGCTGGAGGCACCACTGAGTACAGAAGTGACAGGGCCAGATCCAGGGATGGGAGGAGACATCTGGGGGGCTTCAGGTCAGCAAATATGGCAGTGCTGAGGAAGAGGGAGACCACAGCCAGGTGAGGGAGGCAGGTGGAAAAGGCTTTGTGCCGTCCCTGCTCAGAGGGGATCCTCAGCACAGCCCTGAAGATCTGCACATAGGAGAAAACAATGAACACAAAACAACCAAGTCCTAAACAGACACTAACAGCAAGAAGCCCAAGTTCCCTGAGGTAGGAGTGTGAGCAGGAGAGCTTGAGGATCTGTGGGATTTCACAGAAGAACTGGCCCAGGGCATTGCCATGGCACAGGGACAGGGAAAATGTATTGGCTGTGTGCAGCAGAGCATTGAGAAAGGCACTGGCCCAGGCAGCTGCTGCCATGTGGGCACAAGCTCTGCTGCCCAGGAGGGTCCCGTAGTGCAGCGGTTTGCAGATGGACACGTAGCGGTCGTAGCACATGATGGTCAGGAGGGAAAACTCTGCTGACATGAAAAAAGAAAGAAAAGACCTGAGCAGCACATCCAGTGTAGGAGATGTTCCTGGTGTCCCAGAGGGAATTGTGCATGGCTTTGGGGACAGTGGTGCAGATGGAGCCCAGGTCGCTGAGGGCCAGGTTGAGCAGGAAGAAGAACATGGGCGTGTGCAGGTGGTGGCCGCAGGCTACGGCGCTGATGATGAGGCCGTTGCCCAGGAGGGCAGCCAGGGAGATGCCCAGCAAGAGGCAGAAGTGCAGGAGCTGCAGCTGCCGCGTGTCTGCCAATGCCAGCAGGAGGAAGTGCCTGATGGAGCTGCTGTTGGACATTTCCTGTGGTGCCTTGGCATGGGGATCTGTAAAAAAGTAATCATGGAATAGTTGGGTTTGGAGAGGACTTTAAATATCCCAGCACAGCCTGGGGGCCCTTTCCCCCCACTGCCTGCCCAGGGCTCTGCTGCCTGGAGCTGTCCCTGCCAGCAGCTGCTTCCTTGTGCCCAGGGCTGCGCCCTGCCAGTGCTGCCAGAGCCCAGCCCAGCCCTGGGGGCTCAGCTCTGCCCTGCAGAGCCCTCCCAGCTCTGGCACTGCCCAGGGGCAGCTCTGGCTCTGCAGGCTCTGATGGCAACGTCAGAGCAACCCTGAGGAGGCTGGAATAGTGACACTCATACTGCCTGGTAAGGCCTGATTTCTGTCACTGCCCACTTTATTCAGATCTGAGAGAAAATATTTTCATTTTTCTCAGACTGAAGTGAGAGATGAATATCTATATGCAATTTCCCATCCAGGTGACAAAAAGCAGTAGATTTAAAAAAGCGGGATTTTCCCTTTTATGCAGCCCCTGACTATCTCTGCTCCCTGTAAAAGCTACTTGGAAATGTTCTGCAGTTAAATGCCATGCTGGCAGCAGTCCTGAACAATGCAGCATCCTCCCCACACAAGGAGAACACTTCCAAGCCTGACCAGCTGTCTCCTCCCACCCAGACCTTGTCCCCCAGTGCTGGCAGCAGCTGCCAGGGCTGGCTGAGAGCTGTCCCTGGCAGGCAGCAGAGTCCCTGCCCCAGCACAGCGCCCTGGGCTGCAGGACCCTGCTCTGCAGGACAGCCCTGGGCACCCCTGGCTGCTCTGCACAAGAGACAATCACAGAATGTACTCACAGGCTCTGTAGGCATTGGGATGTTCCAGCTTTAGGAGATGGCTCCAGGAGCTGCAGCTGCATTGTCCTGCAGCCAGAGGTTCCTGTGCCAAGGGCTGGCAGTGATTCTGCCCCAGGCACTTCTCAGCACCTTCTGACTGATTGAAGCTCTCTGTGCCTCTGTGCTGTGCCTGGGCTGGCTGCAGGTAGTGCCCCAGCCTGCTGGGCTTTCAGAAGAGCTGCTCATCAAGAGAAATGTGCTTTTGAAGCTCTTCTTGGTTACCAGGAGCTGCCTCTGTGCCAGGAGCCCAGCCCAGCTCAGCAGCACAGACACTGCACAAGGACTTTAATGAGCCTCTGGGGCTTTGTGCTCAGGCCCTGAACATCAGTCCCTGAGGGGGAGCTGAAGAAACCTCTCCAGAACTCAAGGCAGAATCCAACTCCAAAGTTTCTTGGACTTTTAATGGGTCCCTTTGAGGGACATGACTGAGAAAAGTGTCCCCAGGCCCCAGGCTCAGAACTGCAGGCAGTGATGACAGGTGGGGACAATTAATACAAGTCTTGGTGCCCTGGGGCACAGCAGGGTCTGTGCCACAAAGGGCTGGGAGGAGACACCTTGTCCTGAGGCCCTGGGGCCTCCTGGCACAGCCCCAGCCAGGCTGGGCACTGTCAGCCCCTTGTCCTGCCCTCAGCATCCCCCCCAGCCCACATCCCAGTGGCCTCCAGGGATCTGCTGGAAGGAGTCCCTGGGAGCCTTGCTCACAATGGCCCTCTATGCAGGGACTGCAGGTTTTTCAAAGGACTTTGGGTTTGGCTTTTGCCTTGGGTCTCTGAGAGGTTTGTGCAATCATGGCCTCCAATTATCTGCTTTAATTAGTCCCTTGAGAGCCTTTATCAGTAATGACACGCAGAGGGCTCATTAATACTTCAGGGTGCTTCAGTTATTTTAATGTACTTGGTGTTTCCATTTTGATGCAGACTCTGTGAGAGGTTTGTGCAATCATGGCCCCAATTATCTGCATTAATGAGTCCCTTGAGAGTTTTGTACTGACACTCAGTGGAGCTCAATGCTTTGAGATACTCAAGATTTTCAAGGTACTTTTAATTTTCCTTTCTACACTCTGAATATCTGAGAGGTTTTTCTGCCATCCTGGCCTCCAGTTCTCTCCTCCAAGGAGTCCATGAGGAGCCTGTGTTAGGGATGGACCTCAGTGGGACCCATTCATGCTTTGAGACACAATGAGCTTTTCCTCTGACTTTGACTCCTGGAAAGGTTTGTGCAATCTCCTCTCAGGCCCTGAGGTTCCAGGGCTCAGCTCCAAATGCACCACAGGGCTCATTAGGATCAAGCAAGTCCTGACAAACCATGGCTCTGCCTTGATTTCCCTCTGCTCTGGAGCAGTTCATTAGGAAGGTTTTCTTCTACAGTTATGGAGAAATATTTCAAAGAGCTTCTAAGTAATATGTAGTTCCTTTTTAAACAGTGTATTTTATTACTGTTCTCTTTTAGAGAAAGATGTGATTGCAGCATTCTGTGATTGATATTGATCCAGGGTCTCTCCTAAGGAGGTCTGGCCAGGTCAGTGAAGTTGTCCTTGGAGTTGACCCTTGGAGCTGAGTGTGGACAACCTTGCCCCACATTCCCCAACCCCATGTGAGAAATGATTTTTACTTTCAAAAATGTAAATGGTTTATTAAGACCTTATCAAAATACAACAGAAGACTGAATAAAGGAAAGAATACAGCCCAGGAGCAAAGATTCAGTCACCATGTGCTCATCTACAAAATGGATGTTCTGTCTTTTTATACCTCTAGGCCCTCCCAAATTCTTGTCAATAGACTCCTTCTTCACTGTCCCGTGGTGGAGATCACTGTCTTACACCTTGATTGGAGGTCAGGTGCTGCCACAGTAACAAGCCGACCCTCCCAAATGCCCCGACTACTGAGACCATCCCGTGATAACAATGCAAGGGGGATGGGAAGGATAACTATACATCTACAAATCTTCTTTTTACATGTATTTAATATTCATCCCTTAATTGAGAGAGTCAACCATAGGATTACTCATCTACAACAAGCCCCCCTTTTCTTTTTCTGTAAGTCATTTTGCTTAAAAAATTAAGTAAAAAAATTTCTCTCTCTCTTGAATGAGTCATACCAGCATCTGTTGATGTGGGCAAGGACAGTGGGAACCAGGGAAAAAAAATCTCAGGTTTTCCTTAGACACACACTTATTTGGAATGGACAAAAAGGGCATCCCAGAGGTCCAGTATGGCTTTGACTCCCATCTACTGTGCCTATGTGGCTGCTACCCATAGTTCAGTGTATCTTAGGGGTGAGTACAGAGGCCAACTTTGGTCCTGCCCTCCAGTCCCTGTTGAATTAAAAGACAATTGAGGAATGATAGAGGTCTGGTCTGGCCTTTTGTCCCCACCTTATCATGCCTAGGGGTTGTTACCCACAGCAGGGCTATGGAGCCTTCTTGAACAAAGTAGTAGTGAACAAAGGGGCCAACCCAGTCTTGTCCTCCTTCCTTTGTCTTATTTTCTTTAAGAAGCTGTCCCATTACCTTTTACAGTCCCTTGTGTACTTTTCCTCAACAGATGCTGGTAATTCTCACCCATTAAAACAGGAAGACAGTTCTCAAGCTGGTTGGTGGAAGCTTGACTCTACTTTTTGGGCATCTTGGTGTTTTTCTGGTTGTCTTTCAGTCTCTGCTTGAGAGTCAATCTTGTTTCACCCAGCCTGGATGTTACAGTCCACTCTTTGGGTTCTTCTACTGGGCCTTTGACTCTGTTGCCATGAGTCCATCCCTGCTCTGCAGTTTGCATGGCCCGATCCGGTGGTGAGCAGTACCTGAAAGGGACCTTCCCACTGAGGAGTTAGAGGCTGATCTCTCCATGACTTAATCATCACCCAATCCCTGGGATTAATATTATGGATTCTGAAATCCAGGGTGGTAGTTTGAGGAATTGCCCCTTTATGTCTTAGCCCTTCTAAGGTTTGTGCTATAGACATAACTTATTTCTTGAAGCATTGGCTTCCCCTTCCTCATAGGTGGCAAACCTTCTGGGGTGAGGTCAGGAAGGGTAACCCAAACATCATTTCATAGGTGTGACCCCCAGATCTGACTGGGGTTGGGTTCTAATTCTTAATAAGGCCAAGGGCAGACATTTTATCGATGACATTTGGGTTTCAATCATTAGCTTAACTAGAGCTCTTTTAAGAGTTTGATTCATTCTCTCAACCCAACCAGAACTCTGTGAATGCCTTGGAGTATGTAATTCCCATTTTACTCCCAGGGCCTGAACAACTTTCTACAATATCTTCAATGTGAAATGAGTTCCCTGGCCTGAATCAATCCTGTTTGCCATCCCATATTGGGGAATGATTGATTCCAGAAATGTTTTACTCACAACATTGGCATTGGTTTTCACAGTGGGTACCACCTCTACCCAATGAGTCACGTGATCTACTATCACTGGCAAAAACTTCCACTGTTGTACCTGGGGAAGCTCAGTAAAGTCTACTTGGATGTTTTGGAAGGGCCATAAGGCTAATTCTAGGCCTCCCCTGGGTGTTTTCCTCATGATTTTCCTATTCACTTGTTGACATATCATACACCGTTCAGTTTCTTGCTTATCTATTCAGAAAATTCCTATGCATCCCCAATCCCTTAGAAATTGATCACTTAGCGCTTGTGCTCCCCAATGTGTTGTTCCATGTATGCCTTCTAGCATTTTCCTGGCAAAGGGTGTATTTAACATTTGCTTCCCATCTGCTAATCTCCACTTCCCTTTGTTATCTTTCTTGGCTCCTGTTTTAAGGAGTTCTTCCTCTTCTGTCCCACTGAATATGGGGACTTTTTGCATTTCTCTCATGGGGGTTAATACTATTATTAGTTTTTCTGTCTCTGATTCAGTTGCATTTTTAGCTTCTAAATCAGCTAAATTGTTCCCTTGTGCCCCTTTTTGATGTCCTTCAACATATACCACCACTACTTCCTCTGGTAATTGTAAGGTTTCTAACTCTTCTAAAAGAAATTTTTCATGAATCAGTCCCTTTCCCTTTGAATTTAATAGCCCCCTCTCTTCCCAAATTTTTCCAAAGGTATGCACTATTCCAAAAGTGTATTTTCAGTCTGTATATATTGTTCCCCTTTTCTGTGCTAATATTTCCAGAGCTTGTTTTAGGGCATACAACTCACATGCTTGGGCTGACCAGTTGGAAGGTAACTTTCTCTTTTCTATGGCCACCAACCCTTCATGCACTATAGCGTACCCCGATACCCTGTGCCCCTTTATTACCCGTGAAGATCCATGGATGTACAATTGTTTTCCACCTTGGAGTGGTTGATCTGTTAGGTCCTCTCTTCCTTTAGTTTGATAGTTTATAACCTCTAGGCAATTATGTATTAGTGCCTCGTCTGGTTCTCCATACAGAAACTTGGCAGGGTTGAGTTGGTTACTCATGATTAGCTCTAAACCATTATCTATTAAGATGGCTTCATACTTTAGCACTTGGGAATCAGTGAGCCATTTCTCAGCCTTTTGGCTCAGGATACTCCTTACTGAGTTTGGGATATATATCTTCAATTTTCCCCCAAAGGTTAATTTTTTGCTTTCTGCTATGAGTAGGGCAGTCACTGCCACAGCCTGAATGCAGGTTGGCCACCCCTGGCTGACAGGGTCTAGTAATTTTGATAAATAGGCCACTGGTTTCCTGGATCCTCCCCAGTCCTGGGCTAACACTCCATGTGCTACCCCTTTTTCTATATCCACAAACAGATAGAAGGGTTTGACTAAGGCAGGAAGACTCAGTGCTGGTGCACTGACTAATTTTTGCTTTAAAGCTTCAAACTTTTGTTCATCATCTTTTTCCCACCTAATCTCTTCTTCAACTAACTTTTCATACAAGAACTGGATGGCCTGTGTATCCTTCAATCCATAGGTTTACAATATCCCAACAGGCCTAAAACCTTCAAAAATGTACATCACCCTCTTAGTTTTTGGCCATGGGAGTGAGACTATCCCATGAATTCTCTCAGGGTTCAGCCACCAGCCCCCTTGACAAATCACATGTCCTAGGAATTTTACCCCCCTCTACAAATTGGAGTTTCTTTGATAGTAAAAAAGTCCTTGGTCCCCCAGAAAATTTAACAATTAACTATGGTGGATTCCCAAACTTTTTTTTTTTTCCTGTCCTGAGAAACAAATAATTTACATATTGGATGAGCTTTATCTCAGGTTTAATGGAGAAGAGTTGTAGTTTTTCTCCTCCTAGGGTTTGACCAAAGAGGTTTGGGGATTCAGAAACCCTTGGGGTAACCTAGTCCACCAAAGCTGTTGCTTCCTCCCAGAATTGGGTCCTCCCATTCAAAGGCAAATATATCCCACTTTCCTCTTCCACACAAAAAACCCATCTTTAGGTCTATCATCTAAACCACACTGTGTGCTGGGGGGATATTACTCCAGTAGTGTAGAGGGTTAGGCACTACTGGCATGGATTCACTGTTCTTTTGTTCACTTCTCTCAAATCTTGGACAAGCCTGTAAGTCCCATCTGACTTCTTTACTGGTAATATGGGTGTATTATGGGGGGATATGGTTTCTAAGGTCCTGGTCCTCAAGCAGGTCCTGGATCATGTCAGTAGTCCTTGTCTCCCTTCCAGGGAGAGTGGATATTGTCATACCCAAATTGGATGGTTCTCATCATCCATTTTTATTACTATAGGTTTCATGTTTAATTTACCTTGTTTTTTTTTTTTTGCAAAATTCATCTCATGAATTTTGTCCTCATCTTCTTCCCTTAATGGGAAAATTAACTTCATTTTCCTTTCTCTGGATTAAGAAAACTGCACCTGAAAAAGGCCCAAAGAACCAGATTTGCAACCCTGTTTCTGGAACTAATAGAACATCCTGATTCCTACTTTATTTGCCCTTCAAATTTTACTTCCTTTATAACTGAAGCTTTGAACCCTTGCACCTACTACCTTTTCTTGACCCTTTTGCACCTCTTTGGAGATTCTACAAACACAAGTTCTTTTCATTCATGTCTAGGAAGAGAAATTCTTCCTTCTAGGAATCTATTTTTTAAAGAGACACAGCTTCTGATGGTAGATGTCCCCAGGAGAAGAGCCCTGACATCCCTAGTATTCCACTTCTCCTTTTTGCTGAGTCTCATTGAGCCTCAGATCCTTTTCCCTCTGGGGACAATTCTTTCTGATACGCCCACTCTCTTTACAGTAAAAGAAAACTGGTCCTAGGTTCCCTTGTTTTCCAAACTTCTCTTTTTGTGCCCAGCCCCAAGGAGCTGCATGCCCCCTCTGTCTATCTACCCACACTCAGAATCCCCTTCCCTTACATGGGTTGTTCTTTATGTGATGGTTTCCTTCCCTAATGGCAGTTACCATTAAGAAGCTCATAGGCTTTTGAACTTCCACTTCATCCCTCTTACAGAACAAGGAATGGCTCTCTTAAAAGATCTTTTTTCTCCTTTCTCTAATCCTTTAATTAAAGGATTTAATTTAATTTAATCTCCTTCTTTTTTCTCCATTCTTTGATCTCCTTTCTTGTCAACCATCTAACTTTTCTAACTTTCTCTATATATCTGGACAAGCATGAGTGACAAAATTTATCTTTAGTAAGTTCTGTCCAGCCACTGTATCAGGGTCAACCCCTGAATATTGCCTCATATTCCTTCTCAGTCTTTCTAGCCAATCTGTTGGGGTTTCTTCCTTCCTTTGCTGCTCATTGAAAGCTTTATGAGCATTTTAATTACGTGGAGCTGCCTTTTTGATATCTCTTATAACCAATGTTCTATATTCCTCCATGTCTTGCCCACCCTCCCCCATGCTGTTGCGGTCCCAAGTCAGGTGCACTGTGGGCATTTTCAGATCCCCAGGAAGTCCTTGCACATGCTCCCTTTCCCATATCCATATCTGTCCTGGTTTAGGGCAAATTTGATAGAGAATTTCCAAAGGAGGGCCCCTCCAGCAAACAAACCCACAGGGCCCCTGCCCCCAACTGATTCAGGAAGACGGGGTGAGAGAAGTGGAAAGAACCTGTTTATTTCACACAGGCACAGCACCCCAGCACACAAAATGAACAATACCGGATGACACCACTCTGGAAAAAGATGACAAATTCAGAAAGTCTCTTGGGGTGATTTTATCTGTTCTCAAAAATCTTTATGCTGGGAAATCTTGCCCCAAGGTGCAAAGCATTCAAAATCAACAACTTTTCCCATTCCTCAAAACAGAAAGTCAGAAAAAAAAAGGAAGGGGTCCAGGAAGAAATTTGGACTGTTAAGGCTAAAGAAACAAAAGGAGAAAGAAGGCAAAAAGCAAGCAGAAGACCTGGGAAGTGGTGCTTGGCAAAGCGGAGAGTCCAAAGTCTTAACCAAAAGCAAAAGCCAGATCTGTGTCCTGGGAGATCTAAGAAATCACAAAACTGAAACTTTTCCTCTTCAGAGCCAGTCTTGGGGTACAGAACATAATATCCAACATTAACAGAACACATGAATGGGACACAAGCATCATAAGTTCTTAGCATTACATTCCAGCCATTATTTATCATCAACATTCGGTACACATCATGCATTTATTTACACAAAATTTTCATCTGTTCCCCCAAAATTTACAAGCAATACCCATCATGCCCCTCATCACATCCCCACACTGGACCACTGTTGCCAGGGGGGGTACTACAGAGTATGCAGGATCCCCATGTCCTTTACTCAAAAGACTTCCATCTATGGTTGTCAGACCTTCGATGGTGCACATCTCCTTCTCCATCTTCCACACCTTCAGAAGAGGGCATTTCCTTGGATCTCATGCCAGTATGGTTTAATGGACAGTCACAATGGCAGTAACATCCACAAAGAAGGCAGAACGGCCATTCTCACCCCACAATGTGGCGTGCTATCCAAACAGTCAAATGGTGTTGTTTCCATCTCTTTGCATCCTCCACCAGCCAACCTGGTCCCAGTGGTCTCCCCACCCCCAAATGGCCTTGTCTGAAAATGGAGGCATAATTGATCGGATAGTCTTCCCTAACAAACCACTGACATAAAGATGACTTTTTCAGAAAGTCTCTCTTGGGGTGGTTGACTCTGTTCTCAGTCCCTCCGGTTGCTGCCCTGTCAGCTGTTAACTAACAATGGTGCAAACTGAAATGTGTTCCCAGGTCAGTCGTTTGAGCAGGTTTCAGATGGTTGAAAAACTGGGGGGAAACAGTCCAGGAAGAAATCTGGACTGTCCCTGCGGCAGGTGCATGGTAGCAAAACAAGCAAGCAGAACAACTCAATGCAAAATGTTCCCAAAGCCAAAAGCAAAATAAGGCTGTTCTTGAAATCTCTGTCCTTGTCTGATTTTTTCCTCTCAAAAACCATTCCTCCCTTTGGACTTCAGTCTCTTAAAGGCACAGGATGGTAATATGAGCATTAACAGAGACACAGGGTGGGTTTTCCAACCATCAGGTGGTAACGTCCACCATGGTCAAAACCACCCCTTATCCCCATATCTGGGGCATGTGACCACACATCATGCCAGGCCTCCCAAGGGGGGACATCTGTTCCGGAAAAAAGTCCACAATATTTTGGGGCTTCAAACATTTTTTAAACTGATGACCACACGAATCCAGGCCCTATACTACAGAGCTGCAAATTCCCCTTTGGTTTTATTCACTCAAAGTCTCCGTCTATCACTTATCAGACCTTCGATGCCTTGATCTCCTTCTCCATCTCCACTTGCCCAGACCTTTAAAACTCTGTACATTTCCTTCTATCTCTATCTGGACATGGTTTAATTTACAGACAATGGCAGTAACATGCAACAAACAGTGATATTTGCATATCATTCTGGCCCCACAATCAGGGGACATGAGGCACACATCGTGGACTTTCCATCTCTTTGCATTATCAACCATAGTGCAACCTGGTCCATTCATCAAAGACAGCCCAAATTGGTTTGAAGCAGAATTGATCCACACAGTCTTCCCTAACAAACTCTCTGACATCCCCACTGGGACTTTATCTCCATCCATTACATTCAGGGACCAGACTTTGGCCAGGACCTGCTCAGTTGGTGGAACCAGGGTGTTAACTGAGACAGGTGGCTTTGCTAAATTCTGCTCCACCTTCTTTTGAAAGATCCCCCACCCAAGGCTTTCTAACTGGGTTCCAGTAGTCCATTGTACCTCTCTACTCCCCCTGCGACTGGAACCATGGTAGTGGATATGGTAGATCCACTCAATGCCATGTTCCCTAGCCCAGGTGTTGATAAGGGTTCTTGAAATGAGTCCCATTGTCTGATTCCAATCCTCCAGGGAGACCATGCCTCCACCTTGCTTTTCCAGGCCAGGATGGCAGATCAGGCAGTCTTAACAGGAGACACAGGGTAGGTTTCAAAGGATCCGGTGGTCAGCATCCGTGAGCAAGCACTTGCCCTAAAGAGATGTCTGGGGCAGTGTGATGTAGTCAATTGCCAGGCCTCCAGGAATGTACTGGACCACCGCCCACTGTACCAGAGAGCTGGCTTCACTACCAATCCTGTTTGATGGCAGCACACGTCTCACAGTCATGGATGACCTGAGAAATACTGTCCATGGTTAGATCCACCCCTCGGTCTCGTGCCCACTTATAGGTGGCATCCCTCTGCCCTGATGGCCTGAGGCATTATGGGCCCATTGAGCTAGGAATAACTTTTTGTGTGTTTTTGATTTAGGTTTATCTTTGACACCCCTATCTTTGCAGCCTGGTTTACTTGCTTATTGTTTTGGTGCTCTTCATTAGCTCTACTCTTGGGGACATGGGTATTTACATGGCAGACTTTTACAGGTAGCCTTTTCTACCCTGGTAGTGATGTCTTTCCACTCATCAGCAGCCCAAATTGGTTTTCCTCTCGCTGCCAGTTAGCCCTTTTCCACCTCTCCAGCCATCCCCACAGAGCATTGGCTACTATTTATGAGTAGAGGTAGAGTTTTGACTACTTCTTTCTTTTTGTAATGTCCAGGGCCAGTTGAACAGACTTGAGTTCTGCAAGTTGGCTTGATCCACCTTCTCCTTCAGTGGCTTGTGCAACCTGTCGTGTGTGGGGCTCCAGGGGGCTGCTTTCCACTTCCGGTTCATCCCATGATGCGGACAAGAACCATCAGTGAAAAGAGCGTAGCGTGTATCTGTTCTGCTGGCAGTTGGTTGTATGGTGGAGCTTCTTCAGCACGTGTCACTGGTTCTTGTTCCTCTTCATCAGTGAGTCTCAAAGTTTTTTCACCTTCCAGCCAGTTTGTAATTACCTCCAAAATCCCAGGGCGATTCAGTTTACCTATATGGGTGTGCTGTGTGATGAGGGCAATCCACTTGCTCCATGTGGCACTGGTGGCATGGTGAGTGGAAGGAACCTTGCCTTTGAACATCCACCCCAGCACACTGGTAGTCAGGGGTGCCAGGAGGGGTTGTCTTCTGTACCAATCACCTCTGAGGCAGCTTGGACTCCTTCATAGGCAGCCAAGATTTCCTTCTCTGTTGGGTGTAGTTGGCTTCAGACCCTCTGCAGTTTCAACTCCAAAATCCCAGTGGTCAAGTGAGTCTGCCCCCAGGCACCTTCTGCCAAAGGCTCCAGGACAAGCCATGGTTCCTGGCTGCAGAGTAGAGCATGTTCTTCATGTCTGGTCCTGTCCTGACTGGGCCAAGAGCTACTGCATGAGCAATCTCCTGCTTAATCTGAGCAAAGGCTTGTTGCTGCTCAGGGCCCCACTGGAAATTGTTCTTCTTGCGGGTGACCAGGTAAAGAGGGCTCACGATCTGACTGTACTCAGGAATGTGCATCCTCCAAAAGCCTATGGCACCTAGGAAAGCTTGTGTCTCTTTCTTATTGGTGGGTGGAGACATTGCTGTGATCTTGTTGATAACATCTGTAGGAATCTGATGCTGTCCATCTTGCCACTTCACTCCCAGGAACTGAATCTCACGAGCTGGTCCCTTTACTTTGCTCTTTTTAATGGTGAAACCAGCTCCCAGGAGGATTTGGATGATTTCCTTTCCTTTCTCAAACACTTCCGCAGCTGTGTTCCCCCACACAATGATGTCATCAATATATTGCAGATGTTCTGGACCCTCACCCCTTTCTAGTGCAGTCTGGATCAGTCCATGGCAGATGGTGGGACTGTGCTTCCATCCCTGGGGCAATCGGTTCCAGGTGTACTGCACTCCCCTCCAGGTGAAAGCAAACTGAGGCCTGCATTCTGCTGCCAGAGGAATGGAGAAAAATGCATTAGCAATGTCTATAGTGGCATACCACCTTGCTGCCTTGGACTCAAGCTCGTACTGGAGCTCTAATATGTCTGGCCTGGCAGCACTCAGTGGTGGAGTCACTTCATTCAATGTACGGTAGTCCACAGTCAATCTCCATTCTCCTTCAGATTTTCGCACAGGCCAAATGGGGCTGTTGAAGGGTGAGTGAGCCTTGCTGACCACCCCTTGGCTCTCCAGCTCTCAGATCATCTTATGGATGGGGATCACAGCATCTCGAGTGGTTCTATACTGTCGTTGATGCACTATGGAAGTGGCAATTGGCACCTGTTGCTCTTCTCCCGTCAGGCATCCTACTGCAGATGGATTCTCAGACAACCCAGGCAAGGTGTTCAATTGCTGGATGTCCTCTGTCACTACAGCTGCTATCCCAAATGCCCACTTGAGTCCTTTTGGGTCTTTGAAATACCCACTCCGAAGGTAGTCTGTACCCAAAATACATGGGGCCTCTGGGCCAGTCACGATAGGGTGTTTCTTCCACTCATTCCCAGTCAGGTTCACATCAGCTTCCACCAAAGTGAAATCCTGGGATCCCCCTGTCACACCAGCAATAGAAACAGACTCTGTCCCCACATGTCTCGATGGAATTAATGTACATTGAGCACCAGTATCAACCAAAGCTTTATACTCTTGTGGTTCTGATGTGCCAGGCCAACGAATCCACACAGACCAGAAAACATGATTTTCCCTAGCCTCTTCCTGGCTAGAGGCAGGGCCCCTCTAAGCCTGGTTATCCTTCTTTCCCTGGGCATATGCCTTGGATGTTCCTTCAAGGGAATCAGACATGTCATCATCATCATACCTGGTAGTTCGGCTACGGGCAACTGGAGCAGCTTTCCTTCTGGTGGCTTCCTTCAACTCACACACCCGTTGTGCCAGAGCAGCAGTAGGTTTTTTATGCTATCTCCCCATGTTTTCTCAACAATCACACAGGTAGAACCACAGCTCAGCTCATGGTGTGTACCTTCTCTCAGCATCTGGGAAACATCTGCCTTGGATACCAGAACCTCTGATCTGTACTGCTGAGATTTCTTTAATCTGCTCTCTGAGCTTCTTATGATTCTCCTCTATCTTATCCTCTAAGTTCTGCAGACGTGTTTCCACCACTGCAATTCTGGCATGTGTTGGGCCATGCACAGCATCTGCATATGCTTGGAGCTTCCTTGCCATATCCAGCACAGTCTCATCCCTCTCATCCCTCTTCATTATGGCTAAGACAGAAGCATATTCATGTGGCCCAAGTCGCACAAGTTTTCGCCACATCACAGACATGGATGGTACTAAGTCTGGATTTCTAGTTGTTACGTCATCTGAGAAGATAATTTCTGCCACTGCCATTTCTCTCAGGCGTTGGATCCCTTGCTCTATGGTCTTCCACTGGATTTACTGCATATAGAGATCTTCTGCACACAGGTATCTTTGTGCTACACTGCCTAGGACCCGTGTCCAGAGGTTGTGAGGGTTAGCTCCCCTCATCATTCCTTGGTCAATGACAGGATCCTGTGACAGGGATCCCAAATGCCTCGCTTCAGTGCCATCCAGAATTGTAGCCTCACCCACAGCATCCCAGAGATGGACTCAACCAACTAATTATGGATTCATCAGGTTGTGAGTGTAATCCTTCCAGAGGGCCACGAAGGTCCTTCAGGGAAAAAGGACTCAATATTTGTCTCTGATCTTGCACCTGTTGCTTTGACTCCTGATTTCATGTCAGGAAGTGTTGAGGGTCCTCCCTGCATCATCATCACAATCATCCACTGGTCGATCGGTCTTGTCCCTGAACTTTCCACTTCTAGTGCTGGCAGCAAACAGCCATTGTTTGAGGCTTATTGTCTGCTTAGCCACTGGCTTAGGGCAATCTGGTTTGGCTGCTGGCTTTGAGCCTGGGCTGTTGGCTGCAGCCTGAGTGACTGGATAGCTGCTGATTTTTCTGCTGCCCCCCCTGTCTGTCTGCTGCCCACAGTATCTAATAGAGTGCACAAGCATAGGCCAGGGCCCAGTTTATTGCAATGATCTTTTTCTCCTTAGGGTCATCCTGGCACTTGTCTTCAGGTATTTCCCACCTCAGCTGTTCTGAATTTTGCTCATGGTGAAAGTCCCAGACTATAGGGCCAGAGAATTCCTTCAGGATTTCACCC
>JALJVW010001990.1:0-30927 GCA_024865655.1 Emberiza elegans
AGTTAAAAAGGGCAGAATTGTTAGATTAGTTATACATGATGTGGGCAGTTCTTGATTTCATGCTGAACATTGTAGACATAAGAAATGTGACAGTATTCACTGTCACACAGCAAATGTATCTTTTCTGTTCATTTCAGTTCCATCACAAAAGAGCATTCATTGAAAGTTTCTTTGATATTAAATCTTGCAAAAGCAAACATATAGGGTCCATCTTATTAAGGGTGTGTGATTAACAACAGAGATGTTTGTGAAATGGAGGCTCGACTGGAGCTTTATCATTTTAGTGCATCAGTTAGATAGTCACTTGATGCAATTAAATGACTCTACTTGATAGAGCAGGCAGCAAAATTTTAATGGGCATTTGCCTTCTACATTTTCCTCTAGAGATGGAGGTTTTTAATAGGAAAGACTGTGGCCAGAAAATCTGGAGAGGAGCAACGTACCATAAAACTGGAAAGTAGCTTGTCTTGCATCATTTGCTTTTCTGCAAATACTACTACCTCATATGTGTACAGAAAAAAAAAAACAAAAACCAACAAAAATCAACTAGAAAAAGTACTCTTAAACATATAATGGGGTAATAATAATAGGTTTTTAAACTCTGCAGATTGTCTTTTCCAAATTCCTCTCCCAGCCATGTCCTAAAGAACATTTTTTCACAGAGAAAATGGCTGCAAGATTGATGGAGTTCCATTCAATAATCATATGTTGATTAGCATACGCTTAATAAAAAGCTTATTAACACATGCTCCAGTCTAAGCAAGTCACTCAGAGAAGGTATAACAATATTGATGCTTTTTTTTACTGCGACAGAAACATGGGTACACTGGTTCTGCAATTTTAAAATCATCAGGCAATAAAAAATATAAGAAGCAATGCCACATTTTTATTTTATAAAATGGAGATTAGAATGGGTTTCAGTAATTCTTCTTGCTCCTATTCATTTGAAATTAGAGTACCTAACTGTTTTTTCTCATAAATGCCACTTCAAGTGATGCTTTATTGCCTTTGGCTATGAAAGAGGACAATACATTTTAATTTGTATTGCTATAATTAAGCCTGAAATTTGATTTGATTTGATTTTTATATAGTCTCCTGGTCAGGCATTGTGATGATGATATTTTGCTGTTCAGAATTCAGGACTACAAAAATACTATTTTGGCCAGAGTAATGTGACTGGTGATGCAAGATTTGCAGTTCTAACAGGTGTTATTTTCTCTCTGTCACTTTCACCAATCTCATCAGAAGAAGACCTTAGTTTTAGTTTTAGTTTTTTTTTGTTTTTTTTTTTAATGAAATTTTTAAGTGAATTTCAATGTCATTTTTCCTCAATTAAATTCCAGGTATATGATAGTGATAATAGCTGGACTTTAGACGCATTTAACTTTAACTGTAGTACCAAATCCTTTAGCTGATGGAGAACAGCAGTACCTTAATCCCATTTTATCCTGCAGGAGATTGACTTTCTCTGGTTCCATTTGATGACAAAAAAAACCATGAAAGGCAGAACAAACTCATATTGCTGTGGGCAACTACTTTTGATAGAAGTCAATCCCTGTCTTTTTCAGGGAGCAGGTGTCCTTTGTCTGGCTATCACGTGCATTCCATGTGGTGGTTATGAAGAGAGCATTGAGTTTTGGCAGGTCCAGACTTTAAAACATCGGGAGGAATAGCACGTGCTTGGTTGGCATCCTCAATCTTTTGGGATTTCTGGGATGTGCTCAGGCACATCATTCCTTAGTTCACATCCTCTTCTCTCAAGACTATCAAGTTCCTCCTTCCTCAAGATCATCCAGCAACATTATTTTCTTGGCAGCAGGACCAAAACTTCTACAAACAGGCCTACCCAGAGCCTAGCCTAGTCTAAATGAAGCATGTAAAGAAAGATGGAAATGAGGTTTTTAGGGTAATTCACATCCAAATTTAGGAAAACGGGATATCTTTCTAGAAATACAACTCTTTTCAATTCTCAAGGCTCGCAAAGCTTCATTTTAAAATTTTGCTGATATTTCTTTATCTACTTTTTCCTGGGTTTTGTACCTATTTTAAATTAGTTCTGGTTTACAATTGCACAACATTCAAAGAAAACAAAAGTAAATACTCATCACATTTGTTGTAGTTCATCAACCTACTATTGAGCTGAGTTTTGATATTTTCCTAATCGTTGTGGGTATACAGAGCGTTTTTATTCATTCCAAAAATACTTTCCAACCTACCTAACACTGTTTTATGTGAAAGCTAGTGGAGAATCTATATTGCTTGCAGTGAACAACCCAGCAGCAATCAGAGAATGTCCACATTATAAGGAGTGCCCGTGGAGATACTATGAAGTACAGCTGTTTCACAGAAAAAAGAATTTAACTGGTTTTGGTTGTTTGTTTTGTGTTTGGTTGGTTTGGGGGTTTTGGGGTTTTGTTTTTTCTTTGGTTTGGCTTTTTTTGTTTTGTTTGGGGTTTTTTGTGATTTGGTTTTTTTTTTTCCTTTTCCTTTGGTTCTCTTTTGTTTGTTTGAGTATTTTGGGGATTTTTTTTTTTTTTTTATTTATTTATTTATTTATTTTAACTAGGCAGTGTCCACAAAGTTTTTCCAAAAAGACAAGTCTTTCTACATCTACTTTTAAGGTCATTAATATCTGTCTTCTACCCCCAAAAGACCTTTTGAAAGGTTAGACACATTTTGGTTGTACTTTCTGGGCTTAAGCACTGCTGTTCTCTTGCAAAGTTCTCGTTTTCTTTCAGGTCACACAAAAAAATTTTGTTAGAATTTGTAAAAACTCCATACAAAGCATTCCACCCCAAACCACCGCTATGATATAAAGGTGGCTACAGGACTTGAAGTCAGATGTACACCTATTGGAGCCCTTGGAAGAACCATCCCACATATCAACCTCTTCATAGACATACAGAAGGTTCAGAACCTGAATTTGCACAGGTTTTCTATTTTTCCTACTAATAAGTAAGCTTCTCAGATTACCTGGGTTCAGGTTGTAAACTGGAGAGTGATAGAAAAAAATCAACAACATGCTAAAGGAAAGAATAGGTTTACTTTTTCTCAAAGATTTCTTTAAGCAATTATCTTATACCAATGGTTTGAAGAGTTGATGTGGTTTAGAAAATTTTCAAAGTTTATGTGGGTGAAGGAAAGAAAAAAACTTCTTCCAATTTTCTTCTAATACATTTCTATAGAGATGTGGTTTAGACAGAGCATGCAGTTGATGACAGACAAAGAAGCACAAATTTGGACAGAAATACTGGGGTTAGGTTTCACCTCATTGGAATGGTGACCAACTCTATGGAGGCCAGACAAGCAAGGATAAGGAGAAAAAATTGTCCCTCTTATTTCGGAACTGTGCTTTATCCATCCCAAAGTGGAGTGAATCAATAGCTGCACTTGGCCTTCTCTGGTTGGAATTCCCAGATATCTCATCCCTGCCATTGTGTCAGGCAGACTGTGTTGGCAAAAGGGATAAGGGACACGAGCCTTCCCAGAAGTAGCAAAGTGTGCATTATCCTGCCGAAGGAACTTCTGGATCAGTATATATTTGAGCGTTTTGCTCAGTTTTGCTAGAATAGGGTTTTTCTTTGATGTTCCTTGTCATGGGATTGGAGACTTTTCCCTGGGATAAGTTGCTGTCTGTTACCACAGCTGAATTTGTCTAGATGCTTGAAAGCAGTTGAATGGTACCAAGGCATGAATTTTTGAATTCCTCAAAAGTGGAAGAATGGAACATTCATAACATCAACTGTTACATTGCTGAGAGACTTCACAAGATTTTGATCTTTCCTGTCTCAGGTTGAAGTGGTGGATCTGAGGAGGACGGAGAGCAGCATGTGGCTGCCACATCAAAACCCAGGAAGCTGCAAAGGTGCTGCTGATCTTGTAACCTACCACTAGCAAAGCAAAAGGAAGTTGTCCAAAACTACTTGCATTGGAATGTTAGTGTGAATGGAATGGCAGGAGAGTGGTAAGGTACTGTTTTCTATCAGTTTGCAAGCAGTGCACACAATCCCAGTGTGGCTTGGCTTGGTTGTTCACCTTTCGGAAGGTGCCGCTCTCTCCGGCTCCCGGAGGTGAAGAAGCGGCTTCTTCGCGCAAAGAGCATTGTGCCGGTCGCAGAGCACTGTGCCGGTCGCGGTGTGCTCCGGAGCGCGGCTCCTGCCGAAAGAAGCCAAGGACCCGGCGCTTAGCTCGGGCGAGCTCCTTCGTCTCTTCGTCTTTAGCGTCTCTTGTTGCCTACATCTAAGCAAAGTGTCCCTTTTCCACTATGTCTCGCAAGGAGACCAGTGCCAGGCCAGAATTCAGGTCCATGTGTTCTAATCTATCTGTTCTCCAGGCGTTTTGCAAGAAGCAAAAGAAAGTAGTTTCTGCAACTTGCATTCGAATGTTAGCGTGAATAAAATCGCAGGAGAGTGGTAGGTACTGATTTTTCTATCAGTTTGCAAGCTGTGCACACAGTCCCAGTGTACCCAGCTTGGTTGTTCATTTTCGGGAAGGTGCCGAATCTCTCCGGCTCCCACCAGGAAAACAAGTAACTTTTGAGTGCTCAAAAACCCATCCCATTGTGCCGGTAAGAGCACTGTATAAACTCTGCTGAAAATTAGCAAAGTTCAAAACTGAAGCAAGGATTTTTTTTTTGGCTCATTTGTCATTTGTCATCATATCTGTCGCCTCTTTCAATATTTCTATGAATAAATAAACAAAGTGGAAAAATGGTCTTTTTCACTATGTTATGTAGAGGAAAAATTTTATCCAAAACGACTTGAATTCATCACAACTGAATAAAATGGAGAGTTTAAGGTACTGTTTTCTAAAGGGCAGATGAGATCCCAGTGTAAGCTCGGCTTTTTGTACCTCTTCAAAAGACAATATGATCCCAAAACCAGTTATAAAATAATTTTCACAACTACTGAAAAGCTAACTTTAATATCTTAGATGTCTGAAAAAACATAAAAGGCTCATGATTAATCATATCTTGAAATTAGGTTTGAGAAACTTGTCAAAAGCTTTTTCATGTTCCCCTTTTTTAATCATCTTTCATGATTTTGCCTCTTTCCATTGATAGAATGTTTCTTTTAAACAATGTCCTAGGTGGGGTCCTGGTAGTCACTGAAACAAACAGTCACTTACAGGCATGAAATACCACTTGGTAATCTAGCACGTTCAAGCTCAAGATTGCAAATATTGAATAATTGACATTAATCGATATTGCTGTTGACCTCATCTGCAAAAAGCTTTTCAATCTAAGAGGGAAAGGAGAAACTGTGCCAGTACAGAAATCATCTCCTATCGTGTTCTAGAGGACAGAATGGCAGGTATCACAGAAGTTTTGAAAAATTTTAATTAAAGGCAATTATGAAAATGACTCAGAAAGAATGATGGTTTGAATAATGGCCTCATCAAGAGCACACACTCACTGGAGAAATCAGTTTGCAAGCTGTGAATGCAGAATCCCATTAATGCAGCTTGGTTATTTCGCCTTCGGAAGGTGCTCCTCAATTTGAAGCGTCTGAAGTCTTGGGCAAAAGTCCATTTCCAAAGAGAAGCATTGCTGTGAAATCACACTCAGTGTAGGAGCTGCAAAATTCTGGAAGAAGCAAAAGAAAGGACTGGGCAGAGGAATGTTAGCGTGAATAAAGATGTGTGGTAAGGTACTGTTTTTCAGTTTGCGCTCTTTTCACAAAAAAGCTCGGCTTGGTTGTAAGCCTTAAAAATTTTGCCGCTTTTCCACCGGCCGCAGAGCAAAAAACACGGGGTGCTAGAAGCGCGGCTTCAAAAAAAAAAAAGCCAAGGACCGGCCCAAAACAGAAAGTGCCGTACATCCGGAGTTTTTTTCCACTATGTCTCGCAAGGAGTTTGTGCCAGTACAGAAATCATCTCCTATCGTGTTCTTCGGAGTTGCAGAGCGTTTTGCAAGAAGCAAAAAAAGTAGTCCAAAACCTTTGCATTCGAATGTTAGCGTGAATAAAATCGCAGGAGAGTGGTAAGGTACTGTTTTCTATCAGTTTGCAAGCTGTGCACACAGTCCCTGTGTGTGGTTCGGCTTGGTTGTTTCTTCGGGAGGTGCCGCTGTGTTTTTCCGGTTCCCGGAGGCGATTTTACAGAGCTTTTAGTTCAAAATCATTGTGCGGTCGCAGAGCACTGTGCCGGTTGTGCTCGAGACAGCTGAGCGCGGCTTCTATTTTAATCAAAAAGCCAAGGATTTTATTCCCTTACACATCTCTCTTAATCCATTTAATGCCTATCTTCGTCTTTGCGTCTCTTGTCGCCTACTCTAAGCAAAAATTATTTTCCACTATGTCTGCAAGGAGAAACTGTGCCAGTACAGAAATCATCTCCTATCGTGTTCTAGTTTGCAGGAGGACTGCAGAGCGTTTTGCAAGAAGCAAAAGAAAGTAGTCCAAAACGACTTGCATTCGAATGTTAGCGTGAATAAAATCTGCAGGAGAGTGGTAAGGTACTGTTTTCTATCAGTTTGCAAGCTGTGCAACAATCCCAGTGTGGTTCGGCTTGGTTGTTCAAGCCCAACTTCGGGTGGTGACTCTCAAGTTCCCGGAGTCCGAAGAAGCGCCTCTTTTGAAAGAGCATTGTGCCGGTAAGGAGAGCACTGTGCCGGTCGCGGTGTGCTCAAGCGCGGCTTCTGCCGAAAAGAAGCCAAGGACCCGCAATATCTCGGGCGAATATTTATTATGATCTTTAGTTCGTCTTTTCGCCTACACCTAAGCAAAAAAAGAATTTCTTTTTCCACTATGTCTCGCAAGGAGAAACTGTGCCAGTACAGAAATCATCTCCTATCGTGTTCTAGAGGTGCACGGAGCTCTGCAGAGCGTTTTGCAAAAGAAGCAAAAGAAAGTAGTCCAAAACGATTTGCATTCGAATGTTAGCGTGAATAAAATCGCAGGAGAGTGGTAAGGTACTGTTTTCTATCAGTTTGCAAGCTGTGCACACAGTCCCAGTGTGGCTCGGCTTGGTTGTTCACACTTTCTGGAAGGTGCCGCTCTCTCCGGTTGATCGGAGGCGAAGAAGCGGCTTCTTCTGCAAAAAGCATTGTGAATTGTCCAGATTTTCTGAATGCCGGTCAAGGTGTGCTCGAACCTGGCTTCTGTTAGTTGGAAATTATAAAGGGTTATTTTATACAATGGTCTTGTCAGAAGGTGTGTACCAGCAGCCTCTGGACAGTCTGACCACCCTGCAACTGTCTTGCGGTGTAATATTCCTCTGGAAACCCCCTCTCTCTAAAGTCTTTTTTTACACAAAAAGTACAAAGGCCAAAGCGAGGGAGCAGGTGTACAGTGCTGGATGCTCCCGGAGAAGCTTCTCATAGGCTGCTAATTTAGGGTGCAACAAGTCACCAATTAACTCTTTTCCTGAGAGTTAGTTGATGCAGTGGTCTAAGAGTTTCCTTCCTCCTCTTCTCCAAGGTGCTGGCAGAGTCACAAGCATGCCTCTGAAAGGAGTGCTGCTGAACGGAGCTCCGTGCAGTCGGAGGAATTTCCTGGGGCTGCAGGGAGTACTCAAAGTGGCAGTGAGGTGGTAAGTGTAGGGCCATGATTCAGGGATGAGCTTAGCATGGCTGTGTTGGGATTATGCTGCCAGTGCCACCTCCCTCCCTGCCAAACTCCAGAGAAAGTTCTTGACCACTTGCAGAGAAGCATAAAGTTAACAATCCGGTGTGCTCCTGTGGCCAGGGCAGCCCTGGAGGGAGAAAGAGATGGGGAGAAGGAGATATTGGGAAGGAGGGTTGAAGAAGAGGGTGGTTGAGAGCAATCAGAGCCTGCTGGAGCATCCACGGTGCTGGCCATCCTTTACATTGTGCATTTTCAAATACTCAAAATTTGGTTTTTTAGGAACAAGAATTCTACTACTCTTTTCGATTAAAACCTTAAGGGAAAAGGGTTTTCCACCTTCTGCAAAACTCTTTATACATCACTCAGATTTTCTGAAGAACAGATGACTGTCTATAGGAGTGAGTTCTAACAAGGATGGTCTCAGAAGAAACACGTATAATTTCAGAAGTAATTTTCAAATTTAGTCAGCCAGATCCAAGTGGCTGTACTTAAATCTCCTACTAGCCATTTGGCTTCTAAATCATGAGGCAGAATCATGAATAACAGATGTTTTGTGATGAGGAGTGACTAAGAGCTGAGTACTTCGTTGAGATCTGAGTATTTTAGACCATGACAGCCTTCTAGGGAGCTGGGCATCAAAATTACCCTTCTTCCTCCTGCTCTCAAATCTTATGCTGGAGATGAGAGCATAGTTTGTTATTGCTACTGAGACTTTTGCTGGAAATTTTTTTAACGTCTCCCTGTAATTTTTTTAGAGAATCAAATTTGATTTCTTCCCCTTACTTCTCCCATCTTCAAGAAGTCTACTTTGGAAATATAATGAGCTCTTCAGCATTTTAATTTTGTTCTGCTTTGAAGAAAAAGCACTGTAAATCACCTAGAAAATGCTTTCCATGGAAAAATATTTTCCAAGCAGATAAAATTCACCCTTTCAAAAGCACTTCTCTCCACTGCTGTGATGCATGTAAATTTTGTTTTACAAACAAAGGCTTTGGTTTGAAAATGAAAGAAAGGTTTCACTTCACTGACTGACATTATTTTGCTTGGCTTTATAGAAGACTATTAGAAGGCTAAAATCATCACCTACAATTAATGATGCGTCAATGTTTACACAGGTCCATTCATATGATGGTACAACCTGGATAGAGATTATCTCTTTCAAAGTGGGAAAGGCAGGCTCCTACTTAGCACTGCTTAAGCTGTAGCATCTCAATGTTAACAGAGGGTTAAATCTGCACTGGTGAAAATTGACATGAACATATTGATTTTGATTAAATATTGTTACAAGGCAGATTTTACGCTGCATGTTTTCCTCGTCTCAGTGTTTTTAATTTCTGAGGCTTGTTATGTTAATTCCAGTACTACTTAGATTTGATCATAACTACCAAAAAAAGTGCATCTTTTAAGAACTAGCTTGAATTTTAACCATGAGAGTGATGCTGTCATTCCCTGCCTAGAACTTTAGGACTGACATCTCTTTTAAGTAGAAAATGCTCTATGGGTTCCTAGCTTTGCTGTTGCACTGTGAGTAAGGTGGGATTCAGGCACCTGGTGTTCAAAAGAATGGGAGCCATCTACACCTTCAGCACTGGAATTGGTCTGCTAGAGCCAACAGGTTATAGAGCCTCCCTGATGCAGTGGCGAGTCTTGGTGTAAAATTCAAAGTCAGCCAAGACATGCAGCACGTAGTGAACTAACAGTTAAAAGGGCAGAATTGTTAGATTAGTTATACATGATGTGGGCAGTTCTTGATTTCATGCTGAACATTGTAGACATAAGAAATGTGACAGTATTCACTGTCACACAGCAAATGTATCTTTTCTGTTCATTTCAGTTCCATCACAAAAGAGCATTCATTGAAAGTTTCTTTTTGATATTAACTCCTGTGAAGTAATAAAAAAAACAGTGGACTCCTAGTGATAAAACAACTCAACAACAAAAATGATTCAAATTCTGAAAAGTTGAACAATGTTCAAACTTTGGTGCAATCTCGTGTAATCCAAAATGGCAAACAGTGTAAAAATCTTGCAAAGACATATAGGGTCCATCTTATTAAGGGTGTGTGATTAACAACAGAGATGTTTGTGAAATGGAGGCTCGACTGGAGCTTTATCATTTTAGTGCATCAGTTAGATAGTCACTTGATGCAATTAAATGACTCTACTTGATAGAGCAGGCAGCAAAATTTTAATGGGCATTTGCCTTCTACATTTTCCTCTAGAGATGGAGGTTTTTAATAGGAAAGACTGTGGCCAGAAAATCTGGAGAGGAGCAACGTACCATAAAACTGGAAAGCAGCTTGTCTTGCATCATTTGCTTTTTCTGCAAATACTACCTCATATGTGTAGAAAAAAAAAAAAAAAAAACCAACAAAAATCAACTAGAAAAAAAGTACTCTTAAACATATAATGGGGTAATAATAATAGGTTTTAAAACTCTGCAGATTGTCTTTTCCAAATTCCTCTCCTAGCCATGTCCTAAAGAACATTTTTTTTTTTTCACAGAGAAAATGGCTGCAAGATTGATGGAGTTCCATTCAATAATCATATGTTGATTAGCATACGCTTAATAAAAAGCTTATTAACACATGCTCCAGTCTAAGCAAGTCACTCAGAGAAGGTATAACAATATTGATGCTTTTTTTTTTTACTGCGACAGAAACATGGGTACACTGGTTCTGCAATTTTAAAATCATCAGGCAATAAAAAATAAGAAGCAATGCCACATTTTTATTTTATAAAATGGAGATTAGAATGGGTTTCAGTAATTCTTCTTGCTCCTATTCATTGAAATTAGAGTACCTAACTGTTTTTTCTCATAAATGCCACTTCAAGTGATGCTTTATTGCCTTTGGCTATGAAAGAGGACAATACATTTTAATTTGTATTGCTATAATTAAGCCTGAAATTTGATTTGATTTGATTTTTTTATATAGTCTCCCTGGTCAGGCATTGTGATGATGATATTTTGCTGTTCAGAATTCAGGACTACAAAAATACTATTTTGGCCAGAGTAATGTGACTGGTGATGCAAGATTTGCAGTTCTAACAGGTGTTATTTTCTCTCTGTCACTTTCACCAATCTCATCAGAAGAAGACCAATCTTAGTTTTAGTTTTTTTTTTTTTTTTTTTTTTTTTGAAATTTTTAAGTGAATTTCAATGTCATTTTTCCTCAATTAAATTCCAGGTATATGATAGTGATAATAGCTGGACTTTAGACGCATTTAACTTTAACTGTAGTACCAAATCCTTTAGCTGATGGAGAACAGCAGTACCTTAATCCCATTTTATCCTGCAGGAGATTGACTTTCTCTGGTTCCATTTGATGACAAAAAAAAACCATGAAAGGCAGAACAAACTCATATTGCTGTGGGCAACTACTTTTGATAGAAGTCAATCCCTGTCTTTTTTCAGGGAGCAGGTGTCCTTTGTCTGGCTATCACGTGCATTCCATGTGGTTATGAAGAGAGCATTGAGTTTTGGCAGGTCCAGACTTTAAAACATCGGGAGGAATAGCACGTGCTTGGTTGGCATCCTCAATCTTTTGGGATTTCTGGGATGTGCTCAGGCACATCATTCCTTAGTTCACATCCTCTTCTCTCAAGACTATCAAGTTCCTCCTTCCTCAAGATCATCCAGCAACATTATTTTCTTGGCAGCAGGACCAAAACTTCTACAAACAGGCCTACCCAGAGCCTAGCCTAGTCTAAATGAAGCATGTAAAGAAAGATGGAAATGAGGTTTTTAGGGTAATTCACATCCAAATTTAGGAAAACGGGATATCTTTCTAGAAATACAACTCTTTTCAATTCTCAAGGCTCGCAAAGCTTCATTTTAAAATTTTGCTGATATTTCTTTATCTACTTTTTCCTGGTTTTTGTACCTATTTTAAATTAGTTCTGGTTTACAATTGCACAACATTCAAAGAAAACAAAAGTAAATACTCATCACATTTGTTGTAGCTCATCAACCTACTATTGAGCTGAGTTTTGATATTTTCCTAATCGTTGCGGGTATACAGAGCGTTTTTTATTCATTTCAAAAAAAATACTTTCCAACCTACCTAACACTGTTTTATGTGAAAGCTAGTGGAGAATCTATATTGCTTGCAGTGAACAACCCAGCAGCAATCAGAGAATGTCCACATTATAAGGAGTGCCCATGGAGATACTATGAAGTACAGCTGTTTCACACAAAAAAAAGAATTTAACTGGTTTTGGTTGTTTGTTTTGTGTTTGGTTGGTTTGGGGGTTTTGGGGTTTTGTTTTTTCTTTGGTTTGGCTTTTTGTTTTGTTTGGGGTTTTTGATTTTTTTTTTTTTTTTTTTTTTCCTTTTCCTTTGGTTTCTCTTTTGTTTGTTTGAGTATTTTTTTTTTTTTTTTTTTTTTTTTTTATTTATTTATTTATTTATTTTAACTAGGCAGTGTCCACAGTTTTTTTCAAAAAAGACAAGTCTTTCTACATCTACTTTTAAGGTCATTAATATCTGTCTTCTACCCCCAAAAGACCTTTTGAAAGGTTAGACACATTTTGGTTGTACTTTCTGGGCTTAAGCACTGCTGTTCTCTTGCAAAGTTCTCGTTTTCTTTCAGGTCACACAAAAATTTTGTTAGAATTTGTAAAAACTCCATACAAAGCATTCCACCCCCCCAACCACCTATATATATGATAAAGGTGGCTACAGGACTTGAAGTCAGATGTACACCTATTGGAGCCCTTGGAAGAACCATCCCACATATCAACCTCTTCATAGACATACAGAAGGTTCAGAACCTGAATTTGCACAGGTTTTCTATTTTTCCTACTAATAAGTAAGCTTCTCAGATTACCTGGGTTCAGGTTGTAAACTGGAGAGTGATAAAAAAATCAACAACATGCTAAAGGAAAGAATAGGTTTACTTTTTTTCTCAAAGATTTCTTTTAAGCAATTATCTTATACCAATGGTTTGAAGAGTTGATGTGGTTTAGAAAATTTTCAAAGTTTATGTGGGTGAAGGAAAGAAAAAAAAACTTCTTCCAATTTTCTTCTAATACATTTCTATAGAGATGTGGTTTAGACAGAGCATGCAGTTGATGACAGACAAAGAAGCACAAATTTGGACAGAAATACTGGGGGTTAGGTTTCACCTCATTGGAATGGTGACCAACTCTATGGAGGCCAGACAAGCAAGGATAAGGAGAAAAAATTGTCCCTCTTATTTCGGAACTGTGCTTTATCCATCCCAAAGTGGAGTGAATCAATAGCTGCACTTGGCCTTCTCTGGTTGGAATTCCCAGATATCTCATCCCTGCCATTGTGTCAGGCAGACTGTGTTGGCAAAAGGGATAAGGGACACGAGCCTTCCCAGAAGTAGCAAAGTGTGCATTATCCTGCCGAAGGAACTTCTGGATCAGTATATATTTGAGCGTTTTGCTCAGTTTTGCTAGAATAGGGTTTTTCTTTGATGTTCCTTGTCATGGGATTGGAGACTTTTCCCTGGGATAAGTTGCTGTCTGTTACCACAGCTGAATTTGTCTAGATGCTTGAAAGCAGTTGAATGGTACCAAGGCATGAATTTTTGAATTCCTCAAAAAAGTGGAAGAATGGAACATTCATAACATCAACTGTTACATTGCTGAGAGACTTCACAAGATTTTGATCTTTCCTGTCTCAGGTTGAAGTGGTGGATCTGAGGAGGACGGAGAGCAGCATGTGGCTGCCACATCAAAACCCAGGAAGCTGCAAAGGTGCTGCTGATCTTGTAACCTACCACTAGCAAAGCAAAAGGAAGTTGTCCAAAACTACTTGCATTGGAATGTTAGTGTGAATGGAATGGCAGGAGAGTGGTAAGGTACTGTTTTCTATCAGTTTGCAAGCAGTGCACACAATCCCAGTGTGGCTTGGCTTGGTTGTTCACCTTTCGGAAGGTGCCGCTCTCTCCGGCTCCCGGGAGGAAGAAAGCGGCTTCTTCACGCAAAGAGCATTGTGCCGGTCGCAGAGCACTGTGCCGGTCGCGGTGTGTGCTCGGAGCGCGGCTCCTGCCGAAAGAAGCCAAGGGGCGGCGCTTAGCTCGGGCGAGCTCCGTATCTTCGTCTTTTAGCGTCTCTTGTTGCCTATATCTAAGCAGTGTCCCTGCATCTCTCCTGTAGGCGCCTTTTAGGAGACCAGTGGAAGGCCACCATTAGGTCATGCCTAATCTATCTGTTCTCCAGGCTGAACAATCCCCATTTCTGCAACCTGGCCTCGTGGTTGAATTCAGGACCCTTAGTTCTGCTTTCTTCCTCTTTTATGCACTTACAACTGCTCTTTCACCCAGGTGTTTAGTCATTCTAGGAATCGGGAATATTACAGCCATCACCATGGAAAACAAGTAACTTTTGAGTGCTCTTTACCCATCCCATTATGTTAATTAGCAATACTATAAACTCTGCTGAAAATTAGCAAAGTTCAAAACTGTCAGCTGGGAGTGATTTTTCTCTCATCTCATTTGTCATCATATCTCAGCTCTTATCAATATTTGGATTGTTTCTGAATAAACAATAAGTGGAAATAAATGGTTTTTTCATGTGTTGTTATGTAGAGGAAAGATTTTATTTTGAACTTCAATTCTCACAACTATAAAATGCATTTTAAAAAAATAAAGGGCAGATGAGATAAGTAAGTGAGTACAAATGTACCTCTGAAAGACAATATGATCCCAAAACCAGTTATAAAATAATTTTCACAACTACTGAAAGAGCTAACTTTAATATCTTAGATGTCTGAAAACAAAAAAGGCTCATGATTAAGCATATCTTGAAATTAGGTTTGAGAAACTTGTCAAAAAAACCCCATTTTTAATTTCATGATTTTTAGCTTTCCATTGATAGAAAAGCTTTTAAACAATGTCCTAGGTGGGGTCCTGGTAGTCACTGAAACAAACAGTCACTTACAGGCATGAAATACCACTTGGTAATCTAGCACGTTCAAGATTGCAAATATTGAATAATTGACATTAATCGATATTGCTGTTGACCTCATCTGTCTTCTTGTTTCAATCTAAGAGGGAACAAAACATTATCTAACTTCTGCCCACAGAATGGCAGGTATCACAGAAAGGAAAAATTCTTAATTAAAGGCAATTATGAAAATGTGCTCAGAAAGATGATGGTTTCCTCTGTATGGCCTCATCAAGAGCACACACTCACTGGAGAAACGTCACTTAGTCAGTGATGAAATGCAGAAGCTGCATTAATGCAGATGTCGCCTTGCTCTGCTCCTCAACTTCTTGAAGTCTTGGGAAGTCCATTTCCTTTCAGCATTGCTGCCTGACACTCAGGTAGGAGCTGCAGAGGGGAAGTGCATGCTGGGCAGATCTTTCCGTCGGGCACAGATGTGGCTTCCAAGCACATCTTTAAAAGAACCGTAGAAACATTCATGTAGAAACACACAAGTTTCAGCCGGCAGCATTTTCTAGATCTGTCCCTAACACACTAACCTTGTTCCAGTTTCCTAAGCAATGTCAACAAAAAGTACAGTAAATCCTTTTCACATCATATTGTGCAGACACACTTTAGCTATACAAATAGTCTTTCTCAACTCTTTTACCTTTTTAGAATTTCTGTAGGTTCTTAATGTTTCTTTTCAGCATGTGTTTTCTTCATTCTTCATTATACAGAGTTTAGTTGAATCAGCATTAGTGTTCTGTTTAATATTGTATTTCATTTTCCATACACTTAATTTTATTCACTGTACACACATCTCTCTTAATCCATTTAATGACTAATAATCTTGATGTGGCTTCTGTGTCTTTGCAATGATTATGGTTATATGCATTGCAAGAAAATGTTTTTCTGTAAATATAATTGGTAGCCCTTGTTGTTTTTTCAGGAGGACTAATAAAACTGGTTAGCAGGCACATCTTCTAGTTGGAGCCTGTTAGAACCTTTACCTATTTTTTGTCTTGGGCATGGCCATGACTGTCTTGTAACATTTGTGAAGCTCTCTGCAAATTTTCCTATTTCTCATTCTTTCGAATCACAGAATGCATAAGGTTGGAAAAGGCCACTAAGATCAAGCCCAACTATGAATTTAGTGACACCAAGTTCACTGCTAAACCATGTCCCTATCAACACTCTTTGTGAACGCTTCCAGGGATAAGGATTCCACTGTTTCCCAGGGAGGACGGTTCCAGCGCCAAGCAACCCTTTCAGAAAAGACTTTTTTTTTCCCTCAATATCTAATCTTAATATTTATATGATATTTGGTGTTGAATGAGTTGCATATCTCTTTCCTGTCCAGAAAGACAAATATCCTTCATGAAAAAAGGTGAAAAAGCCATTCTGAAAACACTATTATTTATAGAAGAAAAAAATTATTCTGTCTAACTGAGAGAGATACCCAGTACTCATTATAGCACAGGAAGTGAACAGAGAATATCCTGGTCTCATTGCTGCGCACTCTTTTTATCACACTGAGCTCTGGTCTTCTGCAACAGCTCGTGCTGATCAGTTGTGCAGGATTTTGCGCTTCTGGTAAAAGTATTCACCGTGCCAGATTTTCTGAATGTTAATTCAAGATAGCCTGCTCTTTCCTGAATAATGTGTGAGTGAAAGTAAGTCAAACAAAACAAAACAACAACGACACAAAAAAAAAAAAAAAAAAAAAGAAAAGAAAAAATTGAAAACATAAACCCAAACAGAATAAACTCCAACAATAAAAAAACACCCCAAAACCCCAAAACCTCAAACAAATAGAAGCAACCCAAAGGTTTTTATCTCCTTATGTACTAGTTCCTTTACTCCAGAAAGTCTTCTACTGCACGGTTGTACTGCAGTTTAACTGCTAAACACTTCACTGAGTTTAAATTTCTATTCATTACTACCCACTGTAGCTGCTGCTGTATTCTGCTGGCTTTTCTATTTCACCTAATCATGGGAAGATGACTAAGTAGCATCAGTTCCTAGACAATGAAATTGAATCATTCTCCCAACCTATGAGTTTTGGCTCCTAACCAGAAGGCATACTGATATATCAAGTTGTTTGACACAGAGAGATGCTGTCAAGCTATTTCTAAATGCACTTTTAGATACTAAAGTTTCAGATTGGCAGCATGATGTTGCATTCCTAATTGATGTCAGATGCTCGTAATCACTGTTGACTTTAGGAGAGTTCATAAGTAACGCTTCCCCGTATGTTTTTAATGAATAATTTTCTTCTATCCTGTAAATGAATCTTCTCTGGTGTTTGCTTAGTTAAAGCAGTCTTAAGAAGTGGTGGTATAAAATCAGGCCATCTCAGACAACTGATACAATAAGAGCATTATTAATTCATATTGTAATCTCAGGAGACTATTCCTTTGATTTCATATTTTCCTATTTTGATCAATTTTTTTGAGGAAAATGTATTTTGGAGTTTCAGGATGAATGCAAAAAAAAGAACAGCATTTGAGGACCTATTTGATTTTCTCTGTATTCCCAAGTCCTACAATAGTGATGTTATGCATGGTTGGGATAAACTCAGTACTCAGAAGAGGTTCCTTACCCTGAGCTTGCATCTGGAAGACAGAACTTCTTTTAATATATTCTAATATATTTTTATTTTTCACATCAGAGTTTTTGATTTAAAAATACGTGAAATGCCAAAGTACGTGTAGGTATATGCATATCCAGGCTATAAAAACATCCTTGTTCTTTTTTACTTTACAGCTTCAACAGAAAAGAAAAGCATTGCAACAAAGAAATTCATATACAGAGAGATTAAGATTTATTATGCCGATGAGATTAAAATAAATTATGCGGTCTTCTGTTAGATACACATGAATTGATAACCAGTAATTGACTTCAAATAAATAATAACCAGTTGTGAAACTTATCCCTTCTCTGGATCAGATTGGTGGATCTGAGCAGTGAATATTTAACCTGAACAGAACTATGGTGATTTACATCACCTGAGCATGCAGCTTGCCTTTTGGTCCAAATAACTGGGCACACTCCCTGCCATTTATATTGATTTAAATCTCTCCTCAGTAAAAAAAAACTCATTGCCTGGTATTTCCTCTTGCAGAGTGGAGATAAATAGCAGGGACAGTATATTTTGCACATAGGAAAATAGTCTTGCTTTCCATCTCTCTTGTGAAGAGAGACCATGGTAAAAAAAAATCTACTGTCAGACAACAGAATCATAAAATCATGGAATGCTTTGGGTTGGAAGGGACGTCAAAGATCATGTAGTTTCAAACCCCGGAAATGGGCAGGGACACTTTCTACTAGGTTACTTAGACACCTATGCAAACTGGCCTTGAACACTTCCAGGGATGGGGGGCCACAGCTTCTCTGGACAGCCTGTTCCAGCAGCTCACCACACGCACAACAAAGAATTTCTTCCTAATATCAAACCTAAATTTCCCCTCTTTCCGTCTGAAGCCATTGCTCCCTGTCCTATTGCTACAGTTCCTGGATCCATCTCCAGCTTCCCTGTAGGCCCCTTCAGATACTGGGACCTTCTTTGAGGTCTCTACAAAACCTTCTCCTCTCCAGGCTGAATAGTCCAAACTTTCACCCTGGAAGGTGCTCCAATATCCTTATCAACTTCATGCCTTCCTTTGGACTTGCTCCAGCAGTTTCATGCCCTTCAAATTTTGGGGACCCCAGCCCTGGATACAGCACAGCATGTAGCTTCTCCCAGCAGAGCAGAGAGGTAGAATCTCCTCCTTTGACCTGCTGGCCATGGGGCTTGGATGCAGCCCAAGATTTGTTTGGCATTTTGGGCTGTGAGCGCTCACTGCTGGTTCACGTTGAGTTTTTCATCAACCAACACCCCCAAGTCCTTCTCCTCAGTGCTCCCAATCACTTCTCCACCCAACCTGTGGACATGTCTAGGATTGCCCTGACCTTCTACAAGGTGTAGAAACTTGTACTTGGCCTTGTTGAAATTCTTGATGCCCACATAGACCCACCTCTCCAGCCTGTCAATGTCCCTCGCAACCTTGTCACTTGTGCAGAGCAGGTTTTGCTGGAGAAGAACATACGTGCACATCCACCCTACTGAACAGTGTTAGTTGGAAATTATTAAGGGTTATTTTATACAATGCTCTTGTCAGAAGGTGTGTACCAGCAGTCCCTGGACAGTCTGACCACCCTGCAACTGTCCTTCGGCGTAATATTCCTCTGGAAAACCCTCTCTCTAAAGTCTTACATTTTACAAAAAGTACAAAGGACGCGCGAGGGAGCAGGAGTACAGTGCTGGATGCTCCCGGAGAAGCTTCTCATAGGCTGCTAATTTACGGGTGCAACAAGTCACCAATTAACTCTTTTCCTGAGAGTTAGTTGATGCAGTGGTCTAAGAGTTTCCTTCCTCCTCTTCTCCAAGGTGCTGGCAGAGTCACAGCATGCCTCTGAAGGGGAGTGCTGCTGAACGGAGCTCCGTGCAGTCCAGAGGAATTTCCTGGGGCTGCAGGGAGTACTCAAAGTGGCAGTGAGGTGGTAAGTGTGGGGCCATGATTCGGGGATGAGCTTAGCATGGCTGTGTTGGGATTATGCTGCCAGTGCCACCTCCCTCCCTGCCAAACTCCAGAGAAAGTTCTTGACCACTTGCAGAGAAGCATAAAGTTAACAATCAGGTGTGCTCCTGTGGCCAGGGCAGCCCTGGAGGGAGAAAGAGATGGGGAGAAGGAGATCTTGGGAGGAGGTTGTAAGAAGAAGAGGGTGGTTGAGAGCAATCAGAGCCTGCTGGAGCATCCACGGTGCTGGCCATCCTTTACATTGTGCATTTTCAAATACTCAAAATTTGGTTTTTTAGGAACAAGAATTCTACTACTCTTTTCGATTAAAACCTTAAGGGAAAAGGGTTTTCCACCTTCTGCAAAACTCTTTATACATCACTCAGATTTTCTGAAGAACAGATGACTGTCTATAGGAGTGAGTTCTAACAAGGAAGGTCTCAGAAGAAACACGTATAATTTCAGAAGTAATTTTCAAATTTGGTCAGCCAGATCCAAGTGGCTGTACTTAAATCTCCTACTAGCCATTTGGCTTCTAAATCATGAGGCAGAATCATGAATAACAGATGTTTTGTGATGAGGAGTGACTAAGAGCTGAGTACTTCGTTGAGATCTGAGTATTTTTAGACCATGACAGCCTTCTAGGTAGCTGGGCATAAAAAAATTACCCTTCTTCCTCCTGCTCTCAAATCTTATGCTGGAGATGAGAGTGTAGTTTGTTATTGCTACTGAGACTTTTGCTGGAATTTTTTTTTTAACGTCTCCCTGTAATTTTTTAGAGAATCAAATTTGATTTCTTCCCTTACTTCTCCCATCTTCAAGAAGTCTACTTTGGAAATATAATGAGCTCTTCAGCATTTTTATTTTGTTCTGCTTTGAAGAAAAAGCACTGTAAATCACCTAGAAAATGCTTTCCATGGAAAAATATTTTCCAAGCAGATAAAATTCACCCTTTCAAAAGCACTTCTCTCCACTGCTGTGATGCATGTAAATTTTGTTTTACAAACAAAGGCTTTGGTTTGAAAATGAAAGAAAGGTTTCACTTCACTGACTGACATTATTTTGCTTGGCTTTATAGAAGACTATTAGAAGGCTAAAATCATCACCTACAATTAATGATGCGTCAATGTTTACACAGGTCCATTCATATGATGGTACAACCTGGATAGAGATTATCTCTTTCAAAGTGGGAAAGGCAGGCTCCTACTTAGCACTGCTTAAGCTGTAGCATCTCAATGTTAACAGAGGGTTAAATCTGCACTGGTGAAAATTGACATGAACATATTGATTTTGATTAAATATTGTTACAAGGCAGATTTTACGCTGCATGTTTTCCTCGTCTCAGTGTGTTTTTTAATTTCTGAGGCTTGTTATGTTAATTCCAGTACTACTTAGATTTGATCATAACTACCAAAAAAGTGCATCTTTTAAGAACTAGCTTGAATTTTAACCATGAGAGTGATGCTGTCATTCCCTGCCTAGAACTTTAGGACTGACATCTCTTTTAAGTAGAAAATGCTCTATGGGTTCCTAGCTTTGCTGTTGCACTGTGAGTAAGGTGGGATTCAGGCACCTGGTGTTCAAAAGAATGGGAGTCATCTACACCTTCAGCACTGGAATTGGTCTGCTAGAGCCAACAGGTTATAGAGCCTCCTGATGCAGTGGCGAGTCTTGGTGTAAAATTCAAAGTCAGCCAAGACATGCAGCACGTAGTGAACTAACAGTTAAAAGGGCAGAATTGTTAGATTAGTTATACATGATGTGGGCAGTTCTTGATTTCATGCTGAACATTGTAGACATAAGAAATGTGACAGTATTCACTGTCACACAGCAAATGTATCTTTTCTGTTCATTTCAGTTCCATCACAAAAGAGCATTCATTGAAAGTTTCTTTGATATTAACTCCTGTGAAGTAATAAAAGAAAACAGTGGACTCCTAGTGATAAAACAACTCAACAACAAAAATGATTCAAATTCTGAAAAGTTGAACAATGTTCAAACTTTGGTGCAATCTCATGTAATCCAAAATGGCAAACAGTGTAAAAATCTTGCAAAGACATATAGGGTCCATCTTATTAAGGGTGTGTGATTAACAACAGAGATGTTTGTGAAATGGAGGCTCGACTGGAGCTTTATCATTTTAGTGCACCAGTTAGATAGTCACTTGATGCAATTAAATGACTCTACTTGATAGAGCAGGCAGCAAAATTCTAATGGGCATTTGCCTTCTATTTTTTCCTCTAGAGATGGAGGTTTTTAATAGGAAAGACTGTGGCCAGAAAATCTGGAGAGGAGCAACATACCATAAAACTGGAAAGTAGGCTTGTCTTGCATCATTTGCTTTTCTGCAAATACTACCTCATATGTGTACACAGAAAAAAAAAAACAAAAACCAACAAAAATCAACTAGAAAAAGTACTCTTAAACATATAATGGGGGGTAATAATAATAGTTTTTAAAACTCTGCAGATTGTCTTTTCCAAATTCCTCTCCTAGCCATGTCCTAAAGAACATTTTTTTCACAGAGAAAATGGCTGCAAGATTGATGGAGTTCCATTCAATAATCATATGTTGATTAGCATACGCTTAATAAAAAGCTTATTAACACATGCTCCAGTCTAAGCAAGTCACTCAGAGAAGGTATAACAATATTGATTTTTTTTTACTGCGACAGAAACATGGGTACACTGGTTCTGCAATTTTAAAATCATCAGGCAATAAAAATATAAGAAGCAATGCCACATTTTTATTTTATAAAATGGAGATTAGAATGGGTTTCAGTAATTCTTCTTGCTCCTATTCATTTGAAATTACAGTACCTAACTTTTTTTCTCATAAATGCCACTTCAAGTGATGCTTTATTGCCTTTGGCTATGAAAGAGGACAATACATTTTAATTTGTATTGCTATAATTAAGCCTGAAATTTGATTTGATTTGATTTTTATATAGTCTCCCTGGTCAGGCATTGTGATGATGATATTTTGCTGTTCAGAATTCAGGACTACAAAAAATACTATTTTGGCCAGAGTAATGTGACTGGTGATGCAAGATTTGCAGTTCTAACAGGTGTTATTTTTCTCTGTCACTTTCACCAATCTCATCAGAAGAAGACCTTATCATAGTTTTTTTTTAGTTTTTTTTTTTTTTTTTTTTTTTTTGAAATTTTTAAGTGAATTTCAATGTCATTTTTTCCTCAATTAAATTCCAGGTATATGATAGTGATAATAGCTGGACTTTAGACGCATTTAACTTTAACTGTAGTACCAAATCCTTTAGCTGATGGAGAACAGCAGTACCTTAATCCCATTTTATCCTGCAGGAGATTGACTTTCTCTGGTTCCATTTGATGACAAAAAAACCATGAAAGGCAGAACAAACTCATATTGCTGTGGGCAACTACTTTTGATAGAAGTCAATCCCTGTCTTTTTCAGGGAGCAGGTGTCCTTTGTCTGGCTATCACGTGCATTCCATGTGGTTATGAAGAGAGCATTGAGTTTTGGCAGGTCCAGACTTTAAAACATCGGGAGGAATAGCACGTGCTTGGTTGGCATCCTCAATCTTTTGGGATTTCTGGGATGTGCTCAGGCACATCATTCCTTAGTTCACATCCTCTTCTCTCAAGACTATCAAGTTCCTCCTTCCTCAAGATCATCCAGCAACATTATTTTCTTGGCAGCAGGACCAAAACTTCTACAAACAGGCCTACCCAGAGCCTAGCCTAGTCTAAATGAAGCATGTAAAGAAAGATGGAAATGAGGTTTTTAGGGTAATTCACATCCAAATTTAGGAAAACGGGATATCTTTCTAGAAATACAACTCTTTTCAATTCTCAAGGCTCGCAAAGCTTCATTTTAAAATTTTGCTGATATTTCTTTATCTACTTTTTCCTGGGTTTTGTACCTATTTTAAATTAGTTCTGGTTTACAATTGCACAACATTCAAAGAAAAAAAAAAGTAAATACTCATCACATTTGTTGTAGCTCATCAACCTACTATTGAGCTGAGTTTTGATATTTTCCTAATCGTTTGGGTATACAGAGCGTTTTTATTCATTCAAAAATACTTTCCAACCTACCTAACACTGTTTTATGTGAAAGCTAGTGGAGAATCTATATTGCTTGCAGTGAACAACCCAGCAGCAATCAGAGAATGTCCACATTATAAGGAGTGCCCATGGAGATACTATGAAGTACAGCTGTTTCACAGAAAAAAAAAAGAATTTAACTGGTTTTGGTTGTTTGTTTTGTGTTTGGTTGGTTTGGGGTTTTGGGGTTTTGTTTTTTTCTTTGGTTTGGCTTTTTGTTTTGTTTGGGGTTTTTTGATTTTTTTTTTTTTTTTTTTTCCTTTTCCTTTGGTTCTCTTTTGTTTGTTTTGAGTTTTTGGGGATTTTTTTTTTTTTTTTTTATTTATTTATTTATTTATTTTAACTAGGCAGTGTCCACAAAGTTTTTCCAAAAAGACAAGTCTTTCTACATCTACTTTTAAGGTCATTAATATCTGTCTTACCCCCAAAAGACCTTTTGAAAGGTTAGACACATTTTGGTTGTACTTTCTGGGCTTAAGCACTGCTGTTCTCTTGCAAAGTTCTCGTTTTTTTCTTTCAGGTCACACAAAAATTTTGTTAGAATTTTAAAAACTCCATACAAAGCATTCCACCCCAACCACCGCTATGATATAAGGTGGCTACAGGACTTGAAGTCAGATGTACACCTATTGGAGCCCTTGGAAGAACCATCCCACATATCAACCTCTTCATAGACATACAGAAGGTTCAGAACCTGAATTTGCACAGGTTTTCTATTTTTCCTACTAATAAGTACTTCTTCTCAGATTACCTGGGTTCAGGTTGTAAACTGGAGAGTGATAGAAAAAATCAACAACATGCTAAAGGAAAGAATAGGTTTACTTTTTTTTCTCAAAGATTTCTTTTTAAGCAATTATCTTATACCAATGGTTTGAAGAGTTGATGTGGTTTAGAAAATTTTCAAAGTTTATGTGGGTGAAGGAAAGAAAAAAACTTCTTCCAATTTTCTTCTAATACATTTCTATAGAGATGTGGTTTAGACAGAGCATGCAGTTGATGACAGACAAAGAAGCACAAATTTGGACAGAAATACTGGGGTTAGGTTTCACCTCATTGGAATGGTGACCAACTCTATGGAGGCCAGACAAGCAAGGATAAGGAGAAAAAATTGTCCCTCTTATTTCGGAACTGTGCTTTATCCATCCCAAAGTGGAGTGAATCAATAGCTGCACTTGGCCTTCTCTGGTTGGAATTCCCAGATATCTCATCCCTGCCATTGTGTCAGGCAGACTGTGTTGGCAAAAGGGATAAGGGACACGAGCCTTCCCAGAAGTAGCAAAGTGTGCATTATCCTGCCGAAGGAACTTCTGGATCAGTATATATTTGAGCGTTTTGCTCAGTTTTGCTAGAATAGGGTTTTTTCTTTGATGTTCCTTGTCATGGGATTGGAGACTTTTTCCTGGGATAAGTTGCTGTCTGTTACCACAGCTGAATTTGTCTAGATGCTTGAAAGCAGTTGAATGGTACCAAGGCATGAATTTTTGAATTCCTCAAAAGTGGAAGAATGGAACATTCATAACATCAACTGTTACATTGCTGAGAGACTTCACAAGATTTTGATCTTTCCTGTCTCAGGTTGAAGTGGTGGATCTGAGGAGGACGGAGAGCAGCATGTGGCTGCCACATCAAAACCCAGGAAGCTGCAAAGGTGCTGCTGATCTTGTAACCTACCACTAGCAAAGCAAAAGGAAGTTGTCCAAAACTACTTGCATTGGAATGTTAGTGTGAATGGAATGGCAGGAGAGTGGTAAGGTACTGTTTTCTATCAGTTTGCAAGCAGTGCACACAATCCCAGTGTGGCTCGGCTTGGTTGTTCACCTTTCGGAAGGTGCCGCTCTCTCCGGCTCCCGGAGGTGAAGAAGCGGCTTCTTCACGCAAAGAGCATTGTGCCGGTCGCAGAGCACTGTGCCGGTCGCGGTGTGCATCGAAGCGCGGCTCCTGCCGAAAGAAGCCAAGGAGCGGCGCTTAGCTCGGGCGAGCTCCGTATCTTCGTCTTTAGCGTCTCTTGTTGCCTATATCTAAGCAGTGTCCCTGCATCTCTCCTGTAGGCGCCTTTTAGGAGACCAGTGGAAGGCCACCATTAGGTCATGCCTAATCTATCTGTTCTCCAGGCTGAACAATCCCCATTTCTGCAACCTGGCCTCGTGGTTGAATTCAGGACCCTTAGTTCTGCTTTCTTCCTCTTTTATGCACTTACAACTGCTCTTTCACCCAGGTGTTTAGTCATTCTAGGAATCGGGAATATTACAGCCATCACCATGGAAAACAAGTAACTTTTGAGTGCTCTTTACCCATCCCATTATGTTAATTAGCAATACTATAAACTCTGCTGAAAATTAGCAAAGTTCAAAACTGTCAGCTGGGAGTGAGTTTTTTTCTCTCATCTCATTTGTCATCATATCTCAGCTCTTATCAATATTTGGATTGTTTCTGAATAAACAATAAGTGGAAATAAATGGTCTTTTCATGTGTTGTTATGTAGAGGAAAGATTTTATTTTGAACTTCAATTCTCACAACTATAAAATGCATTTTAAAAATAAAGGGCAGATGAGATAAGTAAGTGAGTACAAATGTACCTCTGAAAGACAATATGATCCCAAAACCAGTTATAAAATAATTTTCACAACTACTGAAAGAGCTAACTTTAATATCTTAGATGTCTGAAAACAAAAAAGGCTCATGATTAAGCATATCTTGAAATTAGGTTTGAGAAACTTGTCAAAAAACCCCATTTTAATTTCATGATTTTTAGCTTTCCATTGATAGAAAAGCTTTTAAACAATGTCCTAGGTGGGGTCCTGGTAGTCACTGAAACAAACAGTCACTTACAGGCATGAAATACCACTTGGTAATCTAGCACGTTCAAGATTGCAAATATTGAATAATTGACATTAATCGATATTGCTGTTGACCTCATCTGTCTTCTTGTTTCAATCTAAGAGGGAACAAAACATTATCTAACTTCTGCCCACAGAATGGCAGGTATCACAGAAAGGAAAAATTCTTAATTAAAGGCAATTATGAAAATGTGCTCAGAAAGATGATGGTTTCCTCTGTATGGCCTCATCAAGAGCACACACTCACTGGAGAAACGTCACTTAGTCAGTGATGAAATGCAGAAGCTGCATTAATGCAGATGTCGCCTTGCTCTGCTCCTCAACTTCTTGAAGTCTTGGGAAGTCCATTTCCTTTCAGCATTGCTGCCTGACACTCAGGTAGGAGCTGCAGAGGGGAAGTGCATGCTGGGCAGATCTTTCCGTCGGGCACAGATGTGGCTTCCAAGCACATCTTTAAAAGAACCGTAGAAACATTCATGTAGAAACACACAAGTTTCAGCCGGCAGCATTTTCTAGATCTGTCCCTAACACACTAACCTTGTTCCAGTTTCCTAAGCAATGTCAACAAAAAAAGTACAGTAAATCCTTTTCACATCATATTGTGCAGACACACTTTAGCTATACAAATAGTCTTTCTCAACTCTTTTGACCTTTTTTAGAATTTCTGTAGGTTCTTAATGTTTCTTTTCAGCATGTGTTTTTTCTTCATTCTTCATTATACAGAGTTTAGTTGAATCAGCATTAGTGTTCTGTTTAATATTGTATTTCATTTTCCATACACTTAATTTTATTCACTGTACACACATCTCTCTTAATCCATTTAATGACTAATAATCTTGATGTGGCTTCTGTGTCTTTGCAATGATTATGGTTATATGCATTGCAAGAAAATGTTTTTCTGTAAATATAATTGGTAGCCCTTGTTGTTTTTTCAGGAGGACTAATAAAACTGGTTAGCAGGCACATCTTCTAGTTGGAGCCTGTTAGAACCTTTACCTATTTTTGTCTTGGGCATGGCCATGACTGTCTTGTAACATTTGTGAAGCTCTCTGCAAATTTTCCTATTTCTCATTCTTTCGAATCACAGAATGCATAAGGTTGGAAAAGGCCACTAAGATCAAGCCCAACTATGAATTTAGTGACACCAAGTTCACTGCTAAACCATGTCCCTATCAACACTCTTTGTGAACGCTTCCAGGGATAAGGATTCCACTGTTTCCCAGGGAGGACGGTTCCAGCGCCAAGCAACCCTTTCAGAAAAGACATTTTTTTTCCCTCAATATCTAATCTTAACTTAATATTTATAGGATATTTGGTGTTGAATGAGTTGCATATCTCTTTCCTGTCCAGAAAGACAAATATCCTTCATGAAAAAAGGTGAAAAAGCCATTCTGAAAACACTATTATTTATAGAAGTAAAAAATTATTCTGTCTAACTGAGAGAGATACCCAGTACTCATTATAGCACAGGAAGTGAACAGAGAATATCCTGGTCTCATTGCTGCGCACTCTTTTTATCACACTGAGCTCTGGTCTTCTGCAACAGCTCGTGCTGATCAGTTGTGCAGGATTTTGCGCTTCTGGTAAAAGTATTCACCGTGCCAGATTTTCTGAATGTTAATTCAAGATAGCCTGCTCTTTCCTGAATAATGTGTGAGTGAAAGTAAGTCAAACAAAACAAAACAACAACAACACACAAAAAAAAAAAAAAAAAAAGAAAAGAAAAAATTGAAAACATAAACCCAAACAGAATAAACTCCCACAATAGCAAAAAACACCCCAAAACGCCAAAACCTCAAACAAATAGAAGCAACCCAAAGGTTTTTATCTCCTTATGTACTAGTTCCTTTACTCCAGAAAGTTCTTCTACTGCACGGTTGTACTGCAGTTTAACTGCTAAACACTTCACTGAGTTTAAATTTCTATTCATTACTACCCACTGTAGCTGCTGTATTCTGCTGGCTTTTCTATTTCACCTAATCATGGGAAGATGACTAAGTAGCATCAGTTCCTAGACAATGAAATTGAATCATTCTCCCAACCTATGAGTTTTGGCTCCTAACCAGAAGGCATACTGATATATCAAGTTGTTTGACACAGAGAGATGCTGTCAAGCTATTTCTAAATGCACTTTTAGATACTAAAGTTTCAGATTGGCAGCATGATGTTGCATTCCTAATTGATGTCAGATGCTCGTAATCACTGTTGACTTTAGGAGAGTTCATAAGTAACGCTTCCCCGTATGTTTTTAATGAATAATTTTCTTCTATCCTGTAAATGAATCTTCTCTGGTGTTTGCTTAGTTAAAGCAGTCTTAAGAAGTGGTGGTATAAAATCAGGCCATCTCAGACAACTGATACAATAAGAGCATTATTAATTCATATTGTAATCTCAGGAGACTATTCCCTTTGATTTCATATTTTCCTATTTTGATCAATTTTTTTGAGGAAAATGTATTTTGGAGTTTCAGGATGAATGCCAAAAAGAACAGCATTTGAGGACCTATTTGATTTTCTCTGTATTCCCAAGTCCTACAATAGTGATGTTATGCATGGTTGGGATAAACTCAGTACTCAGAAGAGGTTCCTTACCCTGAGCTTGCATCTGGAAGACAGAACTTCTTTTAATATATTCTAATATATTTTTATTTTTCACATCAGAGTTTTTGATTTAAAAATACGTGAAATGCCAAAGTACGTGTAGGTATATGCATATCCAGGCTATAAAAACATCCTTGTTCCTTTTACTTTACAGCTTCAACAGAAAAGAAAAGCATTGCAACAAAGAAATTCATATACAGAGAGATTAAGATTTATTATGCCGATGAGATTAAAATAAATTATGCGGTCTTCTGTTAGATACACATGAATTGATAACCAGTAATTGACTTCAAATAAATAATAACCAGTTGTGAAACTTATCCCTTCTCTGGATCAGATTGGTGGATCTGAGCAGTGAATATTTAACCTGAACAGAACTATGGTGATTTACATCACCTGAGCATGCAGCTTGCCTTTTGGTCCAAATAACTGGGCACACTCCCTGCCATTTATATTGATTTAAATCTCTCCTCCTCAAAAAAAAACTCATTGCCTGGTATTTCCTCTTGCAGAGTGGAGATAAATAGCAGGGACAGTATATTTTGCACATAGGAAAATAGTCTTGCTTTCCATCTCTCTTGTGAAGAGAGACCATGGAGTAAAAATCTACTGTCAGACAACAGAATCATAAAATCATGGAATGCTTTGGGTTGGAAGGGACGTCAAAGATCATGTAGTTCAAACCCGGAAATGGGCAGGGACACTTTCTACTAGGTTACTTAGACACCTATGCAAACTGGCCTTGAACACTTCCAGGGATGGGGCAGCCATAGCTTCTCTGGACAGCCTGTTCCAGCAGCTCACCACACGCACACAAAAAGAATTTCTTCCTAATATCAAACCTAAATTTCCCCTCTTTCCGTCTGAAGCCATTGCTCCCTGTCCTATTGCTACAGTTCCTGGATCCATCTCCAGCTTCCCTGTAGGCCCCTTCAGATACTGGGACCTTCTTTGAGGTCTCTACAAAACCTTCTCCTCTCCAGGCTGAATAGTCCAAACTTTCACCCTGGAAGGTGCTCCAATATCCTTATCAACTTCATGCCTTCCTTTGGACTTGCTCCAGCAGTTTCATGCCCTTCAAATTTTGGCGACCCCAGCCCTGGATACAGCACAGCATGTAGCTTCTCCCAGCAGAGCAGAGGAGTAGAATCTCCTCCTTTGACCTGCTGGCCATGGGGCTTGGATGCAGCCCAAGATTTGTTTGGCATTTTGGGCTGTGAGCGCTCACTGCTGGTTCACGTTGAGTTTTTCATCAACCAACACCCCCAAGTCCTTCTCCCTCAGTGCTCCCAATCACTTCTCCACCCAACCTGCGGACATGTCTAGGATTACCCTGACCTTCTACAAGGTGTAGAAACTTGTACTTGGCCTTGTTGAAATTCTTGATGCCCACATAGACCCACCTCTCCAGCCTGTCAATGTCCCTCGCAACCTTGTCACTTGTGCAGAGCAGGTTTTGCTGGAGAAGAACATACGTGCACATCCACCCTACTGAACAGTGTTAGTTGGAAATTATTAAGGGTTATTTTATACAATGCTCTTGTCAGAAGGTGTGTACCAGCAGTCCCTGGACAGTCTGACCACCCTGCAACTGTCCTTCGGCGTAATATTCCTCTGGAAAACCCTCTCTCTAAAGTCTTACATTTTACACAAAGTACAAAGGACGCGCGAGGGAGCAGGAGTACAGTGCTGGATGCTCCCGGAGAAGCTTCTCATAGGCTGCTAATTTACGGGTGCAACAAGTCACCAATTAACTCTTTTCCTGAGAGTTAGTTGATGCAGTGGTCTAAGAGTTTCCTTCCTCCTCTTCTCCAAGGTGCTGGCAGAGTCACAGCATGCCTCTGAAGGGAGTGCTGCTGAACGGAGCTCCGTGCAGTCAGAGGAATTTCCTGGGGCTGCAGGGAGTACTCAAAGTGGCAGTGAGGTGGTAAGTGTAGGGCCATGATTCGGGGATGAGCTTAGCATGGCTGTGTTGGGATTATGCTGCCAGTGCCACCTCCCTCCCTGCCAAACTCCAGAGAAAGTTCTTGACCACTTGCAGAGAAGCATAAAGTTAACAATCAGGTGTGCTCCTGTGGCCAGGGCAGCCCTGGAGGGAGAAAGAGATGGGGAGAAGGAGATCTTGGGAGGGAGGTTGTAAGAAGAGGGTGGTTGAGAGCAATCAGAGCCTGCTGGAGCATCCACGGTGCTGGCCATCCTTTACATTGTGCATTTTCAAATACTCAAAATTTGGTTTTTTAGGAACAAGAATTCTACTACTCTTTTCGATTAAAACCTTAAGGAAAAGGGTTTTCCACCTTCTGCAAAACTCTTTATACATCACTCAGATTTTCTGAAGAACAGATGACTGTCTATAGGAGTGAGTTCTAACAAGGAAGGT
>JALJVW010001991.1:0-13600 GCA_024865655.1 Emberiza elegans
AGAAGTGTTTTGAAAGGGTGAATTTTATCTGCTTGGAAAATATTTTTCCATGGAAAGCATTTTCTAGGTGATTTACAGTGCTTTTTCTTCAAAGCAGAACAAAATAAAATGCTGAAGAGCTCATTATTTCCAAAGTAGACTTTTGAAGATGGGAGAAGTAAGGGGAAGAAATCAAATTTGATTCTCTAAAAAATTACAGGGAGACGTTAAAAAATTTCCAGCAAAAAGTCTCAGTAGCAATAACAAACTACACTCTCATCTCCAGCATAAGATTTGAGAGCAGGAGGAAGAAGGGTAATTTTTATGCCCAGCTACCTAGAAGGCTGTCATGGTCTAAAAATACTCAGATCTCAAAGAAGTACTCAGCTTTTAGTCACCTCATCACAAAACATCTGTTATTCATGATTCTGCCTCATGATTTAGAAGCCAAATGGCTAGTAGGAGATTTAAGTACAGCCACTTGGATCTGGCTGACTAAATTTGAAAATTACTTCTGAAATTATACGTGTTTCTTCTGAGACCATCCTTGTTAGAACTCACTCCTATAGACAGTCATCTGTTCTTCAGAAAATCTGAGTGATGTATAAAGAGTTTTGCAGAAGGTGGAAAACCCTTTTCCCTTAAGGTTTTAATCGAAAAAGAGTAGTAGAATTCTTGTTCCTAAAAAACCAAATTTTGAGTATTTGAAAATGCACAATGTAAAGGATGGCCAGCACCGTGGATGCTCCAGCAGGCTCTGATTGCTCTCAACCACCCTCTTCTTACAACCTCCTTCCCAATATCTCCTTCTCCCCATCTCTTTTTCTCCTCCAGGGCTGCCCTGGCCACAGGAGCACACCTGATTGTTAACTTTATGCTTCTCTGCAAGTGGTCAAGAACTTTCTCTGGAGTTTGGCAGGGAGGGAGGTGGCACTGGCAGCATAATCCCAACACAGCCATGCTAAGCTCATCCCTGAATCATGGCCCTACACTTACCACCTCACTGCCACTTTGAGTACTCCCTGCAGCCCCAGGAAATTCCTCTGGACTGCACGGAGCTCCCTTCAGCAGCACTCCCTTCAGAGGCATGCTGTGACTCTGCCAGCACCTTGGAGAAGAGGAGGAAGGAAACTCTTAGACCACTGCATCAACTAACTCTCAGGAAAAGAGTTAATTGGTGACTTGTTGCACCCGTAAATTAGCAGCCTATGAGAAGCTTCTCCGGGAGCATCCAGCACTGTACTCCTGCTCCCTCGCGCGTCCTTTGTACTTTTGTAAAATGTAAGACTTTAGAGAGAGGGTTTTCCAGAGGAATATTACACCGAAGGACAGTTGCAGGGTGGTCAGACTGTCCAGAGACTGCTGGGACACACCTTCTGACAAGAGCATTGTATAAAATAACCCTTAATAATTTCCAACTAACACTGTTCAGTAGGGTGGATGTGCACGTATGTTCTTCTCCAGCAAAACCTGCTCTGCACAAGTGACAAGGTTGCAAGGGACATTGACAGGCTGGAGAGGTGGGTCTGTGTGGGCATCAAGAATTTCAACAAGGCCAAGTACAAGTTTCTACACCTTGTAGAAGGTCAGGGCAATCCTAGACATGTCCGCAGGTTGGGTGGAGAAGTGATTGGGAGCACTGAGGAGAAGGACTTGGGGGTGTTGGTTGATGAAAACTCAACGTGAACCAGCAGTGAGCGCTCACAGCCCAAAATGCCAAACAAATCTTGGGCTGCATCCAAGCCCCATGGCCAGCAGGTCAAAGGAGGAGATTCTACTCCTCTGCTCTGCTGGGAGAAGCTACATGCTGTGCTGTATCCAGGGCTGGGGTCCCCAAAATTTGAAGGGCATGAAACTCCTGGAGCAAGTCCAAAGGAAGGCATGAAGTTAATAAGGATCAACTTCCAGGGTGAAAGTTTGGACTATTCAGCCTGGAGAGGAGAAGGTTTTGTAGAGACCTCAAAGAAGGTCCCAGTATCTGAAGGGGCCTACAGGGAAGCTGGAGATGGATCCAGGAACTGTAGCAATAGGACAGGGAGCAATGGCTTCAGATGGAAAGAGGGGAAATTTAGGTTAGATATTAGGAAGAAATTCTTTGTTGTTTGTGTGGTGAGCTGCTGGAACAGGCTGTCCAGAGAAGCTGTGGCTGCCCCATCCCTGGAAGTGTTCAAGGCCAGTTTGCATGGGTGTCTAAGTAACCTAGTAGGAAGTGTCCTGCCCATTTCAGGGCTTTGGAACTAGATGATCTTTGAGGTCCCTTCCAACCCAAAGCATTCCATGATTTTATGATTCTGTTGTCTGACTGTAGATTTTTACTCCATGGTCTCTCATCACAAGAGAGATGGAAAGCAAGACTATTTTCCTATGTGCAAAATATACTGTCCCTGCTATTTATCTCCACTCTGCAAGAGGAAATACCAGGCAATGATTTTTTTTTTAGTGAGGAGAGATTTAAATCCATAGAAATGGCAGGAGTGTGCCCAGTTATTTGGACCAAAAGGCAAGCTGCATGCTCAGGTGATGTAAATCACCATAGTTCTGTTCAGGTTAAATATTCACTGCTCAGATCCACCAATCTGATCCAGAGAAGGGATAAGTTTCAGAACTGGTTATTATTCATTTGAAGTAAATTACTGGTTATCAATTCATGTGTATCTAACAGAAGACCGCATAATTTATTTTAATCTCATCGGCATAATAAATCTTAATCTCTCTGTATATGAATTTCTTTGTTGCAATGCTTTTCTTTTCTGCTGAAGCTGTAAAGTAATTGGAACAAGGATGTTTTTATAGCCTGGATATGCATATACCTACACGTCCTTTGGCATTTTACGTATTTTTAAATCAAAAACTCTGATGTGAAAAAATAAAAATATATTAGAATATATTAAAAGAGGTTCTGTCTTCCAGATGCAAGCTCAGGGTAAGGAACCTCTTCTGAGTACTGAGTTTATCCCAACCATGCATAACATCACTATTGTAGGACTTGGGAATACAGAGAAAATCAAATAGGTCCTCAAATGCTGTTCTTTTTGGCATTCATCCTGAAACTCCAAAATACATTTTCCTCAAAAGAATTGATCAAAATAGGAAAATATGAAATCAAAGGAATAGTCTCCTGAGATTACAATATGAATTAATAATTCTCTTATTGTATCAGTTGTCTGAGATGGCCTGATTTTATACCACCACTTCTTAAGACTGCTTTAACTAAGCAAACACCAGAGAAGATTCATTTAGAGGATAGAAGAAAATTATTCATTAAAAACATACGGGGAGGCGTTACTTATGAACTCTCCTAAAGTCAACAGTGATTACGAGCATCTGACATCAATTAGGAATGCAACATCATGCTGCCAATCTGAAACTTTAGTATCTAAAAGTGCATTTAGAAACAGCTTGACAGCATCTCTCTGTGTCAAACAACTTGATATATCAGTATGCCTTCTGGTTAGGAGCCAAAACTCATAGGTTGGAAGAATAATTCAATTTCATTGTCTAAGAACTGATGCTACTTAGTCATCTTCCCATGATTAGGTGAAAGAGAAAACCCAGCAGAATACAGCAGCTACAGTGGGTAGTAATGAATAGAAATTTAAACTCAGTGAAGTGTTTAGCAGTTAAACTGCAGTACAACCGTGGAGTAGAAGAACTTTCTGGAGTAAAGGAACTAGTACATAAGGAGATAAAAACCTTTGGGTTGCTTCCATTTGTTTCAGGTTTTGGGGTTTTGGGGGGTGTTTTTGCTATTGTTGGAGTTTATTTTGTTTGGGTTTATGTTTTCTTTTTTTTTTTTTTTTTTTTTTTTTTTTTTTTTGTTGTGTTGTTGTTGTTTTGTTTTTGTTTGACTTACTTTCACTCACACATTATAAAGGAAAGAGCAGGCTATCTTGAATTAACATTCAGAAAATCTGGGACGGTGAATACTTTTACCAGAAGCGCAAAATCCTGCACAACTGATCAGCACAAGCTGTTGCAGAAGACCAGAGCTCAGTGTGATAAAAAGAGTGCGCAGCAATGAGACCAGGATATTCTCTGTTCACTTCCTGTGCTATAATGAGTACTGGGTATCTCTCTCAGTTAGACAGAATAATTTTTGCTTCTATAAATAATAGTGTTTTCAGAATGGCTTTTTCACCTTTTTTTTATGAAGGATATTTGTCTTTCTGGACAGGAAAGAGATATGAAACTCATTCAACATCAAATATCCTATAAATATTATGTTAAGATTAGATATTGGGGAAAAAAAATGTCTTTTCTGAAAGGGTTGCTTGGCGCTGGAACCGTCCTCCCTGGGAAACAGTGGAATCCTTATCCCTGGAAGCGTTCAGAAAGAGTGTTGATAGGGACATGGTTTAGCAGTGAACTTGGTGTCACTAAATTAATAGTTGGGCTTGATCTTAGTGGCCTTTTCCAACCTTATGCATTCTGTGATTCGAAAGAATGAGAAATAGGAAAATTTGCAGAGAGCTTCACAAATGTTGCAAGACAGTCATGGCCATGCCCAAGACAAAAAATAGGTTAAAGGTTCTAACAGGCTCCAACTAGAAGATGTGCCTGCTAACCAGTTTTATTAGTCCTCCTGAAAAAAAACAACAAGGGCTACCAATTATATTTACACAGAAAAACATTTTCTTGCAATGCATATAACCATAATCATTGCAAAGACACAGAAGCCACATCAAGATTATTAGTCATTAAATGGATTAAGAGAGATGTGTGTACAGTGAATAAAGTTAAGTGTATGGAAAATGAAATACAATGTTAAACAGAACACTAATGCTGATTAGACTAAACTGTGTATAATGAAGAATGAAGAAAACACATGCTGAAAAGAAACATTAAGAACCTACAGAAATTCTAAAAAGGTAAAAGAGTTGAGAAAGACTATTTGTATAACTAAAGTGTGTCTGTCTGCACAATATGATGTGAAAAGGATTTACTGTTCTTTTTTGTTGACATTGCTTAGGAAACTGGAACAAGGTTAGTGTGTTAGGGACAGATCTAGAAAATGCTGCCGGCTGAAACTTGTGTGTTTCTACATGAATGTTTCTACGGTTCTTTTAAAGATGTGCTTGGAAGCCACATCTGTGCCCGACGGAAAGATCTGCCCAGCATGCACTTCCCCTCTGCAGCTCCTACCTGAGTGTCAGGCAGCAATGCTGAAAGGACATGGACTTCCCAAGACTTCAAGAAGTTGAGGAGCAGAGCAAGGCGACATCTGCATTAATGCAGCTTCTGCATTTCATCACTGACTAAGTGACGTTTCTCCAGTGAGTGTGTGCTCTTGATGAGGCCATACAGAGGAAACCATCATCTTTCTGACCACATTTTCATAATTGCCTTTAATTAAGAATTTTTCCTTTCTGTGATACCTGCCATTCTGTGGGCAGAAGTTAGATAATGTTTTGTTTCCTCTTAGATTGAAACAAGAAGACAGATGAGGTCAACAGCAATATCCATTAATGTCAATTATTCAATATTTGCCATCTTGAACGTGCTAGATTACCAAGTGGTATTTCATGCCTGTAAGTGACTGTTTGTTTCAGTGACTACCAGGACCCCACCTAGGACATTGTTTCAAAGCTTTTTTATCAATGGAAAGCTAAAAATCATGAAATTAAAAATGGGTTGTTTTGACAAGTTTCTCAAACATAATGTAAATATATATGCTTAATCATGAGCCTTTTTTTGTTTTCAGACATCTAAGATATTAAAGTTAGCTCTTTCAGTAGTTGTGAAAATTATTTTATAACTGGTTTTGGCATCATATTGTCCTTCAGAGGTACATTTGTACTCACTTACTTATCTCATCTGCCCTTTATTTTTAAAATGCATTTTATAGATGTGAGAATTGAAGCTTCAAAATAAAATCTTTCCTCTACATAACAACAGATGAAAAGACCATTTATTTCCACTTATTGTTTATTCAGAAACAATCCAAATATTGATAATAGCTGAGATATGATGACAAATGAGATGAGAGAAAAATCACTCCCAGCTGACAGTTTTGAACTTTGCTATTTTTCAGCAGAGTTTATAGTATTGCTAATTAACATAATGGGATGGGTAAAGAGCACTCAAAAGTTACTTGTTTTCCATGGTGATGGCTGTAATATTCCCAATTCCTAGAATGACTAAAAACCTGGGTGAAAGAGCAGTTGTAAGTGCATAAAAAAGAGGAAGAAAGCAGAACTAAGGATCCTGAATTCAACCACGAGGCCAGGTTGCAGAAATGGGGATTATTCAGCCTGGAGAACAGATAGATTAGGCATGACCTAATCACCATTACACTGGTCTCCTAAAAGGCGCCTACAGGAGAGATGCAGGGACACTGCTTAGATATAGGCAACAAGAGACGCTAAAGACGAAGATACGGAGCTCGCCCGAGCTAAGCGCCGGTCCTTGGCTTCTTTCGCAGGAGGAGCGCGCCGAGCACACCGCGAGCGGCACAGTGCTCTGCGATCGGCACAATGCTCTTTTTTGCGCGAAGAAGCCGCTTCTTCACCTCCGGGAGCCGGAGAGAGCGGCACCTTCCGAAAGGCGAACAACCAAGCCGAGCCACACTGGGATGGTGTGCACAGCTTGCAAACTGATAGAAAACAGTACCTTACCACTCTCCTGCCATTCCATTCACACTAACATTCCAATGCAAGCAGTTTTGGACAACTGCCTTTTGCTTCGCTAGTGGTAGGTTACAAGATCAGCAGCACCTTTGCAGCTTCCTGGGTTTTGATGTGGCAGCCACATGCTGCTCTCCGTCCTCCTCAGATCCACCACTTCAACCTGAGACAGGAAAGATCAAAATCTTGTGAAGTCTCTCAGCAATGTAACAGTTGATGTTATGAATGTTCCATTCTTCCACTTTTGAGGAATTCAAAAATTCATGCCTTGGTACCATTCAACTGCTTTCAGGCATCTAGACAAATTCAACTGTGGTAACAGACAGCAACTTATCCCTGGGAAAAGTCTCAAATCCCATGACAAGGAACATCAAAGAAAAACCCTATTCTAGCAAAACTGAGCAAAACGTTCAAATATGTACTGGTCTAGAACTTCCTTAGGTAGGATAATGCACACTTTGCTACTTCTGGGAAGGCTCGTGTCCCTTATCCCTTTTGCCGACACAGTCTGCCTGACACAATGGCAGGGATGAGATATCCGGGCATTCCAACCAGAGAAGGCCAAGTGCAGCTATTGATTCACTCCACTTTGGGATGGATAAAGCACAGTTCTGAAATAAGAGGGACAATTTTTTCTCCTTATCCTTGCTTGTCTGGCCTCCATACAGTTGGACACCCTGCCAATGAGGTGAAACCTAATCCCCAGTATTTCTGTCCAAATTTGTGCTTCTTTGTCTGTCATCAACTGCATGCTCTGTCTAAACCACATCTCTATAGAAATGTATTAGAAGAAAATTAGAAGAAGTTTTTTTCTTTCCTTCACCCACATAAACTTTGAAAATTTTCTAAACCACATCAACTCTTCAAACCATTGGTATAAGATAATTGCTTAAAGAAATCTTTGAGAAAATGTAACCCTATTCTTTCCTTTAGCATTTTGTTGATTTTTTCCTATCACTCTCCAGTTTACAACCTGAACCCAGGTAATCTGAGAAGCTTACTTATTAGTAGGAAAAATAGAAAACCTGTGGAAATTCAGGTTCTGAACCTTCTGTATGTCTATGAAGAGGATGATATGTGGGATGGTTCTTCCAAGGGCTCCAATAGGTGTACATCTGACTTCAAGTCCTCTAGCCACCTTATATCATAGGGGTGGTTGGGGTGGAATGCTTTGTATGGAGTTTTTACAAATTCTAACAAAATTTTTGTGTGACCTGAAAGAAAACGAGAACTTTGCAAGAGAACAGCAGTGCTTAAGCCCAGAAAGTACAACTAAAATGTGTCTAACCTTTCAAAAGGTCTTTTGGGGGTAGAAGACAGATATTAATGACCTTAAAAGTAGATGTAGAAAGACTTGTCTTTTGGAAAAACTTTGTGGAAACTGCCTAGTTAAAATAAATAAATAAATAAATAAATAAATAAAAAAAAAAAAAATCCCCCAAAATACTCAAACAAACAAAAGAGAACCAAAGGAAAAAAAAAAAAAAAAAAAAATCAAAAACCCCAAACAAAACAAAAAGCCAAACCAAAGAAAAACAAAACCCCAAAACCCCAAACCAACCAAACACAAAACAAACAACCAAAACCAGTTAAATTTTTTTTCTGTGAAACAGCTGTACTTCATAGTATCTCCATGGGCACTCCTTTATAATGTGGACATTCTCTGATTGCTGCTGGGTTGTTCACTGCAAGCAATATAGATATAGATTCTCCACTAGCTTTCACATAAAAACAGTGTTAGGTAGGTTTGAAAGTAGTTTTGGAATGAATAAAAACGCTCTGTATACCCGCAACGATTAGGAAAATATCAAAACTCAGCTCAATAGTAGGTTAATGAGCTACAACAAATGTGATGAGTATTTACTTTTGTTTTCTTTGAATGTTGTGCAATTGTAAACCAGAACTAATTTAAAATAGGTACAAAACCCAGGAAAAAGTAGATAAAGAAATATCAGCAAAATTTTAAAATGAAGCTTTGCGAGCCTTGAGAATTGAAAAGAGTTGTATTTCTAGAAAGATATCCTGTTTTCCTAAATTTGGATGTGAATTATCCTAAAAACCTCATTTCCATCTTTCTTTACATACTTCATTTAGACTAGGCTAGGCTCTGGGTAGGCCTGTTTGTAGAAGTTTTGGTCCTGCTGCCAGAAAAAATAATGTTGCTGGATGATCTTGAGGAAGGAGGAACTTGATAGTCTTGAGAGAAGAGGATGTGAACTAAGGAATGATGTGCCTGAGCACATCCCAGAAATCCCAAAAGATTGAGGATGCCAACCAAGCACGTGCTATTCTTCCCGATGTTTTAAAGTCTGGACCTGCCAAAACTCAATGCTCTCTTCATAACCACATGGAATGCACGTGATAGCCAGACAAAGGACACCTGCTCCCTGAAAAAGACAGGGATTGACTTCTATCAAAAGAAGTTGCCCACAGCAATATGAGTTTGTTCTGCCTTTCATGGTTTTTTCTTGTCATCAAATGGAACCAGAGAAAGTCAATCTCCTGCAGGATAAAATGGGATTAAGGTACTGCTGTTCTCCATCAGCTAAAGGATTTGGTAAAAAAAAAAAACAAAAAAAAACTATGATAAGGTCTCTATCTGATGAGATTGGTGAAAGTAACAGAGAGAAAATAACACCTGTTAGAACTGCAAATCCTGTATCACCAGTCACATTACTCTGGCCAAAATAGTATTTTTGTAGTCCTGAATTCTGAACAGCAAAATATCATCATCACAATGCCTGACCAGGGAGACTATATAAAAATCAAATCAAATCAAATTTCAGGCTTAATTATAGCAATACAAATTAAAATGTATTGTCCTCTTTCATAGCCAAAGGCAATAAAGCATAATTGAAGTGGCATTTATGAGAAAAAACAGTTAGGTACTGTAATTTCAAATGAATAGGAGCAAGAAGAATTACTGAAACCCATTCTAATCTCCATTTTATAAAATAAAAATGTGGCATTGCTTTTATATTTTTATTTCCTGATGATTTTAAAATTGCAGAACCAGTGTACCCATGTTTCTGTCGCAGTAAAAAAAAAGCATCAATATTGTTATACCTTCTCTGAGTGACATGCTTAGACTGGAGCATGTGTTAATAAGCTTTTTATTAAGCGTATGCTAATCAACATATGATTATTGAATGGAACTCCATCAATCTTGCAGCCATTTTTCTGTGAAAAAATGTTCTTTAGGACATGGCTGGGAGAGGAATTTGGAAAAGACAATCTGCAGAGTTTTAAAACCTATTATTATTACCCCATTATATGTTTAAGAGTACTTTTCTAGTTGATTTTTGTTGGTTTTTTTTTTTTTTCTTTTCTGTACACATATGAGGTAGTATTTGCAGAAAAGCAAATGATGCAAGACAAGCTACTTTCCAGTTTTATGGTACGTTGCTCCTCTCCAGATTTTCTGGCCACAGTCTTTCCTATTAAAAACCTCCATCTCTAGAGGAAAATGTAGAAGGCAAATGCCCATTAAAATTTTGCTGCCTGCTCTATCAAGTAGAGTCATTTAATTGCATCAAGTGACTATCTAACTGATGCACTAAAATGATAAAGCTCCAGTCGAGCCTCCATTTCACAAACATCTCTGTTGTTAATCACACACCCTTAATAAGATGGACCCTATATGTCTTTGCAAGATTTTTACACTTTTGCCATTTTGGATTACACGAGATTGCACCAAAGTTTGAACATTGTTCAACTTTTCAGAATTTGAATCATTTTTTGTTGTTGAGTTGTTTTATCACTAGGAGTCCACTGTTTTTTTTATTACTTCACAGGAGTTAATATCAAAGAAACTTTCAATGAATGCTCTTTTGTGATGGAACTGAAATGAACAGAAAAGATACATTTGCTGTGTGACAGTGAATACTGTCACATTTCTTATGTCTACAATGTTCAGCATGAAATCAAGAACTGCCCACATCATGTATAACTAATCTAACAATTCTGCCCTTTTAACTGTTAGTTCACTACGTGCTGCATGTCTTGGCTGACTTTGAATTTTACACCAAGACTCACCACTGCATCAGGAGGGTCTATAACCTGTTGGCTCTAGCAGACCAATTCCAGTGCTGAAGGTGTAGATGACTCCTCATTCTTTTGAACACCAGGTGCCTGAATCCCACCTTACTCACAGTGCAACAGCAAAGCTAGGAACCCATAGAACATTTTCTACATAAAAGAGATGTCAGTCCTAAAGTTCTAGGCAGGGAATGACAGCATCACTCTCATGGTTAAAATTCAAGCTAGTTCTTAAAAGATGCACTTTTTGGTAGTTATGATCAAATCTAAGTAGTACTGGAATTAACATAACAAGCCTCAGAAATTAAAAGACACTGAGACGAGGAAAACATGCAGCGTAAAATCTGCCTTGTAACAATATTTAATCAAAATCAATATGTTCATGTCAATTTTCACCAGTGCAGATTTAACCCTCTGTTAACATTGAGATGCTACAGCTTAAGCAGTGCAGTAAGTAGGAGCCTGCCTTTCCCACTTTGAAAGAGATAATCTCTATCCAGGTTGTACCATCATATGAATGGACCTGTGTAAACATTGACGCATCATTAATTGTAGGTGATGATTTTAGCCTTCTAATAGTCTTCTATAAAGCCAAGCAAAATAATGTCAGTCAGTGAAGTGAAACCTTTCTTTCATTTTCAAACCAAAGCCATTGTTTGTAAAACAAAATTTGCATGCATCACAGCAGTGGAGAGAAGTGTTTTTGAAAGGGTGAATTTTATCTGCTTGGAAAATATTTTTCCATGGAAAGCATTTTCTAGGTGATTTACAGTGCTTTTTTTCTTCAAAGCAGAACAAAATAAAAATGCTGAAGAGCTCATTATATTTCCAAAGTAGACTTCTTGAAGATGGGAGAAGTAAGGGAAGAAATCAAATTTGATTCTCTAAAAAAAATTACAGGGAGACGTTAAAAAAATTTCCAGCAAAAGTCTCAGTAGCAATAACAAACTACACTCTCATCTCCAGCATAAGATTTGAGAGCAGGAGGAAGAAGGGTAATTTTTATGCCCAGCTACCTAGAAGGCTGTCATGGTCTAAAATACTCAGATCTCAAAGAAGTACTCAGCTCTTAGTCACTCCTCATCACAAAACATCTGTTATTCATGATTCTGCCTCATGATTTAGAAGCCAAATGGCTAGTAGGAGATTTAAGTACAGCCACTTGGATCTGGCTGACTAAATTTGAAAATTACTTCTGAAATTATACGTGTTTCTTCTGAGACCATCCTTGTTAGAACTCACTCCTATAGACAGTCATCTGTTCTTCAGAAAATCTGAGTGATGTATAAAGAGTTTTGCAGAAGGTGGAAAACCCTTTTCCCTTAAGGTTTTAATCGAAAAGAGTAGTAGAATTCTTGTTCCTAAAAAACCAAATTTTGAGTATTTGAAAATGCACAATGTAAAGGATGGCCAGCACCGTGGATGCTCCAGCAGGCTCTGATTGCTCTCAACCACCCTCTTCTTACAACCTCCTTCCCAATATCTCCTTCTCCCCATCTCTTTCTCCCTCCAGGGCTGCCCTGGCCACAGGAGCACACCTGATTGTTAACTTTATGCTTCTCTGCAAGTGGTCAAGAACTTTCTCTGGAGTTTGGCAGGGAGGGAGGTGGCACTGGCAGCATAATCCCAACACAGCCATGCTAAGCTCATCCCTGAATCATGGCCCTACACTTACCACCTCACTGCCACTTTGAGTACTCCCTGCAGCCCCAGGAAATTCCTCTGACTGCACGGAGCTCCGTTCAGCAGCACTCCCTTCAGAGGCATGCTGTGACTCTGCCAGCACCTTGGAGAAGAGGAGGAAGGAAACTCTTAGACCACTGCATCAACTAACTCTCAGGAAAAGAGTTAATTGGTGACTTGTTGCACCTGTAAATTAGCAGCCTATGAGAAGCTTCTCCGGGAGCATCCAGCACTGTACTCCTGCTCCCTCGCGCGTCCTTTGTACTTTTTGTAAAATGTAAGACTTAGAGAGAGGGTTTTCCAGAGGAATATTACACCGAAGGACAGTTGCAGGGTGGTCAGACTGTCCAGAGACTGCTGGTACACACCTTCTGACAAGAGCATTGTATAAAATAACCCTTAATAATTTCCAACTAACACTGTTCAGTAGGGTGGATGTGCACGTATGTTCTTCTCCAGCAAAACCTGCTCTGCACAAGTGACAAGGTTGCAAGGGACATTGACAGGCTGGAGAGGTGGGTCTGTGTGGGCATCAAGAATTTCAACAAGGCCAAGTACAAGTTTCTACACCTTGTAGAAGGTCAGGGCAATCCTAGACATGTCCACAGGTTGGGTGGAGAAGTGATTGGGAGCACTGAGGAGAAGGACTTGGGGGTGTTGGTTGATGAAAAACTCAACGTGAACCAGCAGTGAGCGCTCACAGCCCAAAATGCCAAACAAATCTTGGGCTGCATCCAAGCCCCATGGCCAGCAGGTCAAAGGAGGAGATTCTACTCCTCTGCTCTGCTGGGAGAAGCTACATGCTGTGCTGTATCCAGGGCTGGGGTCCCAAAATTTGAAGGGCATGAAACTCCTGGAGCAAGTCCAAAGGAAGGCATGAAGTTAATAAGGATCAACTTCCAGGGTGAAAGTTTGGACTATTCAGCCTGGAGAGGAGAAGGTTTTGTAGAGACCTCAAAGAAGGTCCCAGTATCTGAAGGGGCCTACAGGGAAGCTGGAGATGGATCCAGGAACTGTAGCAATAGGACAGGGAGCAATGGCTTCAGATGGAAAGAGGGAAATTAATTCTTTGTTGTTTGTGTGGTGAGCTGCTGGAACAGGCTGTCCAGAGAAGCTGTGGTGCCCCATCCCTGGAAGTGTTCAAGGCCAGTTTGCATGGGTGTCTAAGTAACCTAGTAGAAAGTGTCCCTGCCCATTTCAGAGGTTTGGAACGAGATGATCTTTGAGGTCCCTTCCAACCAAAAAGCATTCCATGATTTTATGATCCTGTTGTCTGA
>JALJVW010001994.1:0-30511 GCA_024865655.1 Emberiza elegans
TCACCATGGATGCCTGGTTCCATGACATTCCATGGGGTAAAAATGTTCTCCAGTGTTCCATCTGTCACCATGGACACCTGGTTCCATGAGATTCCATTGGGTAACAATGTTTCTCCAGTGTTCCATCTGTCACCATGGACACCTGGTTCCATGAGATTCCATTGGTAACAATTTTCTCCAGGTGTTCCATCAGGCTCTGTCACCATGGACACCTGGTTCCATGAGATTCCATTGGGTAACAATGTTCTCCAGTGTTCCATCAGGCTCTGTCACCATGGACATCTGGTTCCATGAGATTCCATTGGGTAAAATGTTCTCCAGTGTTCCATGGCTCTGTCACCATGGACACCTGGTTCCATGAGATTCCATTGGGTAAAAATGTTCTCCAGTGTTCCATCAGGCTCTGTCACCATGGACACCTGGTTCCATGAGATTCCATTGGGTAACAATGTTCTCCAGTGTTCCATCAGGCTCTGTCACCATGGACACCTGGTTCCATGAGATTCCATTGGGTAACAATGTTCTCCAGTGTTCCATCAGGCTCTGTCACCATGGACACCTGGTTCCATGAGATTCCATTGGGTAACAATGTTCTCCAGTGTTCCATCAGTCACCATGGACACCTGGTTCCCATGAGATTCCATGGGGTACAATGTTCTCCAGTGTTCCATCAGGCCCCATGGACACCTGGTTCCATGAGATTCCATTGGGTAACAATGTTCTCCAGTGTTCCATCAGGCTCTGTCACCATGGACACCTGGTCATTGGGTAACAATGTTCTCCAGTGTTCCATGGCTCTGTCACCATGGACACCTGGTTCCATGGATTCCACCTGGTAACAATGTTCTCCAGTGTTCCATTCACCATGGACACCTGGTTCCATGAGATTCCATTGGGTAACAATGTTCTCCAGTGTTCCATCAGGTCACCATGGACACCTGGTTCCCATGAGATTCCATTGGGTAACAATGTTCTCCAGTGTTGTTCCTCTGTCACCATGGACACCTGGTTCCATGAGATTCCATTGGGTAACAATGTTCTCCAGTGTTCCATCAGGTCTGTCACCATGGACACCTGGTTCCATGAGATTCCATTGGGTAACAATGTTCTCCAGTGTTCCATCTGTCCATCTGTCACCATGGACACCTGGTTCCATGAGATTCCATTGGGTAACAATGTTCTCCAGTGTTCCATCAGGCTCTGTCACCATGGACACCTGGTTCCATGAGATTCCATTGGGAAACAATGTTTCTCCAGTGTTCCATCAGGCTCTGTCACCATGGACACCTGGTTCCATGAGATTCCATTGGGAAACAATGTTCTCCAGTGTTCATCAGTGTTCCATCAGTCACCATGGACACCTGGTTCCATGAGATTCCATTGGGTAACAAATTTTCTCCAGTGTTCCATCTGTCACCATGGACACCTGGTTCCTGGTTCCATGAGATTCCATTGGGTAACAATGTTTCTCCAGTTCCATTGGTAACAATGTTCCAGTGTTCAGGCTCTGTCACCATGGACACCTGGTTCCATGAGATTCCATTGGGTCCAAAAACAATGTTCTCCAGTGTTCCATCTGTCACCATGGACACCTGGTTCCATGAGATTCCATTGGGTAACAATGTTCTCCAGTGTTCCCAGGCTCTGTCACCATGGACACCTGATTCCATGAGATTCCATTGGGTAACAATGTTCTCCAGTGTTCCATCAGGCCCAGTCATGGACACCTGGTTCCATGAAATTCCATTGAGTAACAATGTTCTCCAGTGTTCCATCAGGCTCTGTCACCATGGACATCTGGTTCCATGAGATTCCATTTGGTAACAATGTTCTCCAGTGTTCCATCAGGTCTGTCACCATGGACACCTGGTTCCATGAGATTCCATTGGGTAAAAATGTTCTCCAGTGTTCCATCTGTGTCCATGGACACCTGGTTCCATGAGATTCCATTTGGTAACAATGTTCTCCAGTGTTCCATCAGGCCCACCATGGACATCTGGTTCCATGAGATTCCATGGGGTAAACAATGTTCTCCAGTGTTCCATCTGTCACCATGGACACCTGGTTCCATGAGATTCCATTGGGGTAACAATGTTCTCCAGTGTTCCATCAGGCTGTCACCATGGACATCTGGTTCCATGAGATTCCATTTGGTAACAATGTTCTCCAGTGTTCCATGGCTCTGTCACCATGGACACCTAATTCCATGAGATTCCATTGGTAAAAAAATGTTGTCCAGTGTTCCATGGCTCTGTGATCATGGACACCTGGATCCATGAGTGTCCATTGGGTAACAATGTTCTCCTGTGTTCCATCGTGCTCTGTCACCATGGACACCTGGTTCCTATGAGATTCCATTGGGTAACAATGTTCTCTAGTGTTCCCTCAGGCCCACCATGGACACCTGGTTCCATGAGATTCCATTGGGAAACAATGTTCTCCAGTGTTCCATCAGGTCCAGTCGTCACCATGGACACCTGGGTCCATGAGATTCCATTGGGAAACAATGTTCTCCAGTGTTCCATCAGGCTGTGTCACCATGGACACCTGGTTCCATGAGATTCCATTGGGGTAACAATTTTCTCCAGTGTTCCATCAGGCTCTGTCACCATGGACACCTGGTTCCATGAGATTCCATTGGGAAACAATGTTCTCCAGTGTTCCATCAGGGCTCTGTCACCATGGACACCTGGTTCCATGACATTCCATTGGGTAAAAATGTTCTCCAGTGTTCCATCTGTCACCATGGACACCTGGTTCCATGAGATTCCATTGGGTAAAAATGTTCTCCAGTGTTCCATCAGGCTCTGTCACCATGGACACCTGGTTCCATGAGATTCCATTGGGTAACAATGTTCTCCAGTGTTCCATCAGGCTCTGTCACCATGGACACCTGGTTCCATGAGATTCCATTGGGTAACAATGTTCTCCAGTGTTCCATCAGGCTCTGTCACCATGGACACCTGGTTCCATGAGATTCCATTGGGTAACAATGTTCTCCAGTGTTCCATGGCTCTGTCACCATGGACACCTGGTTCCATGAGATTCCATTGGGTAACAATGTTCTCCAGTGTTCCATCAGGCTCTGTCACCATGGACACCTGGTTCCATGAGATTCCATTGGGTAACAATGTTCTCCAGTGTTCCATCAGGTCTCTGTCACCATGGACACCTGGTTCCATGAGATTCCATTGGGTAACAATGTTCTCCAGTGTTCCATCAGGCTCCACCATGGACACCTGGTCCCATGAGATTCCATTGGGTAACAATGTTCTCCAGTGTTCCATCAGGTGTCACCATGGACACCTGGTTCCATTGAGATTCCATAGGGTAACAATGTTCTCCAGTGTTCCATCAGGCTCTGTCACCATGGACACCTGGTTCCATGAGATTCCATTGGTAAACAATGTTTCCAGTGTTTCCAGGTTCACCATGGACACCTGGTTCCATGAGATTCCATGGTAACATGGACATCTGGTTTCCATGGACACCTGGTTCCATTCCATGGGGTAAAATGTTATCAATGTTCCATCTATCTCATGCACTCCAGTTCAGAGATTCCACTAGGTAACAATTTCTATAGGGTTCCTTCAGGCTCTATCTACATGGACACCTGGGTCCATGATACTCCATTTAGTAACTGCGTTCTCCAGTGTTCATGGCTCTGTCACAAGGACACTAATTTCATGAGATTACATTGGGTAAAGTTGTCCTTACTCCATGGCTCTGATCTTCAGGCACCCTGGATCCATGGGTGTCCATTGGGTAATAATGTTCTGTGTTCCATCGTGCTCTGTCACCATGGACATGAGGTTCCTATGGTTCCATTTGGGTTGCAATGTATCTGTATTCCTCAGGTCCTGCATGGACCTCTCGTCCCTTGATTCCATTGGGAAACAATGTTCTCAGTGTTCATCAGGATCCAGCACCGTCACCATGGACAATGTTCTGTGTTCCATCGTGCCTGTCACCATGGGTAATTTTCTCTGAGTTCCATTGGGTCAATGTTCTCGGATCTCAGGCCCACCATGGAAACCTGGTCCCTGAAATTCCATTGGGCAACAATGTTCTCCAGTGTTCCATCAGGTCACCAATCACCACCCTGGTTCTATGAGATTCCATTATCTTACAATTTTCTCAGGGTTCCATCCCAGATGGGTCACCATGGACACTGGTTTATGAATTCCATTGGACAACAATGTTCTCCAGTGTTCCATCTGTCACCATGAAGCATTGGTTCCATGGTTAATTGGGTAACCATGTTTGGAGATTCCATTAACCACCAACAATTTTCCATGATCAGTAATTATTTTCCATCAGGCTCAGGCCCAACATGGATATCTGCTTCATATGAGATTCATAGGCGTAACAATGTTCTCCAGTTCCATCTACCATTGACTCCTGGTTCTATAGTATTCCATTAGGTTACAATTTCTTGAGGAGGTTCCGTCGGCTCTGTCACCATGGACACCTGGTTCCATGAGATTCCATTGGGTAACAATGTTCTCCAGTGTTCCATCAGCTCTCACCACCATGGACACCTGGTTCCATGAGATTCCATTGGGTAACAATTTTTCTCCAGTGTTCCATCAGGCTCTGTCACCATGGACACCTGGTTCCATGAGATTCCATTGGGTAAAATGTTCTCCAGTGTTCCATCAGGCTCTGTCACCATGGACACCTGGTTCCATGAGATTCCATTGGGTAACAATGTTCTCCAGTGTTCCATCAGGTCCACCATGGACACCTGGACACCTGGTTCCATGAAATTCCATGGGTAAAACAATGTTCTCCAGTGTTCCATCAGGCTCTCTGTCACCATATGGACACCTGGTTCCATGAGATTCCATTGGGTAAAAATGTTTCAGTGTGTTCCATCAGGCTCCATCATGGACACTGGTTTCCATGAGATTCCATTGGTTAACAATGTTCTCCAGTGTTCCATGTGTCACCATGGACACCTGATTCCATGAGATTCCATTGGGTAACAATGTTCCAGTGTTCCATCAGGCTCCCACCATGGACACCTGGTTCCATGAGATTCCATTGGGTAACAATGTTCTCCAGTGTTCCATCAGGCCAGTCCTGTCACCATGGACATCTGGTTCCATGAGATTCCATGGGGTAACAATGTTCTCCAGTGTTCCATCTGTCACCATGGACACCTGGTTCCATGAGATTCCATTGGGTAACAATGTTCTCCAGTGTCCATCTTCTGTGACCATGGACACCTGGTTCCATGAGATTCCATTGGGTAAACAATGTTCTCCAGTTGTTCCATCAGGCCCACCATGGACATCTGGTTCCATGAGATTCCATGGGGTAACAATGTTTCCCAGTGTTCCATCCATCTGTCACCATGGACACCTGGTTCCATGAGATTCCATGGGGTAACAATGTTCTCCAGTGTTCCATCAGGCCCACCATGGACATCTGGTTCCATGAGATTCCATTTGGTAACAATGTTCTCCAGTGTTCCATGGCTCTGTCACCATGGACACCTAATTCCATGAGATTCCATTGGGTAAAAATGTTCTCCTGTGTTCCATGGCTCTGTGATCATGGACACCTGGATCCATGAGATTCCATTGGGTAACAATGTCCTGTGTTCCATGTGCTCTGTCACCATGGACATGAGGTTCCATGAGATTCCATTGGGTAACAATGTTCTCCAGTGTTCCATCAGTTCCCAGTCACCATGGACACCTGGTTCCCATGAGATTCCATTGGGAAACAATGTTCTCCAGTGTTCCATCAGGTCCTCTGTCACCATGGACACCTGGGTCCATGAGATTCCATGGGGGAAACAATGTTCTCCAGTGTTCCATCAGGTCACCATGGACACCTGGTTCCATGAGATTCCATGGGGTAACAATTTTCTCCAGTGTTCCATCTGTCTCCACCATGGACACCTGGTTCCATGAGATTCCCATTGGGTAACAATGTTTTCTCCAGTGTTCCATCAGGCTCTGTCACCATGGACACCTGGTTCCATGAGATTCATTCCATTGGGTAACAATGTTCTCCAGTGTTCCATCATCTGTCACCATGGTCACCATGGGACACCTGGTTCCATGAGAGATTCCATGGGTAACAATGTTCTCCAGTGTTCCATCAGGATTCTGTCACCATGGACACCTGGTTCCATGAGATTCCATTTGGGTAAAATGTTCTCCAGTGTTCCATCAGGCTCTGTCACCATGGACACCTGGTTCCATGAGATTCCATTGGGTAAAAATGTTCTCCAGTGTTCCATCAGGCTCTGTCACCATGGACACCTGGTTCCATGAGATTCCATTGGGAAACAATGTTCTCCAGTGTTCCATCAGGCTCTGTCACCATGGACACCTGGTTCCATGAGATTCCATTGGGTAACAATGTTCTCCAGTGTTCCATCAGGCTCTGTCACCATGGACACCTGGTTCCATGAGATTCCATTGGGTAACAATGTTCTCCAGTGTTCCATCAGGCTCTGTCACCATGGACACCTGGTTCCATGAGATTCCATGGGGTAACAATGTTCTCCAGTGTTCCATCAGGCTCTGTCACCATGGACACCTGGTTCCATGAGATTCCATTGGGTAACAATGTTCTCCAGTGTTCCATGTTCCATCTGTCACCATGGACACCTGGTTCCATGAGATTCCATTGGGTAACAATGTTCTCCAGTGTTCCATCAGGTCTGTGTCATGGACACCTGGTTCCATGAGATTCCATTGGGTAACAATGTTCTCCAGTGTTCCATGGCTCTGTCACCATGGACACCTGGTTCCATGAGATTCCATGGGGTAACAATGTTCTCCAGTGTTCCATCTGTCACCATGGACACCTGGTTCCATGAGATTCCATTGGGTAACAATGTTCTCCAGTGTTCCATCAGCTCTGTCACCATGGACACCTGGTTCCATGAGATTCCATTGGGGTAACAATGTTCTCCAGTGTTCCATCTGTCACCATGGACACCTGGTTCCATGAGATTCCATGGGTAAACAATGTTCTCCAGTGTTCCATCAGGGTCTGTCACCATGGACACCTGGTTCCATGAGATTCCATTGGGTAACAATGTTCTCCAGTGTTCCATCAGGGCTCTGTCACCATGGACACCTGGTTCCATGAGATTCCATTGGGTAACAATGTTCTCCAGTGTTCCATCAGGCTCTGTCACCATGGACACCTGGTTCCATGAGATTCCATTGGGTAACAATGTTCTCCAGTGTTGGCTCTGTCACCATGGACACCTGGGTCCATGAGATTCCATGGGGTAACAATGTTCTCCAGTGTTCCATCAGGCTCTGTCACCATGGACACCTGGTTCCATGAGATTCCATTGGTAACAATGTTCTCCAGTGTTCCATCAGGCTCTGTCACCATGGGACACCTGGTTCCATGAGATTCCATGGGTAAACAATGTTCCAGTGTTCCATCAGGCTCTGTCACCATGGACACCTGGTTCCCATGAGATTCCATTGGGTAAAAATGTTCTCCAGTGTTCCATCAGGCCATCTGTCACCATGGACACCTGGTTCCATGAGATTCCATGGGGTAAAAATGTTCCAGTGTTCCATCAGGCTCTGTCACCATGGACACCTGGTTCCCATGAGATTCCATGGGTAACAATGTTCTCCAGTGTTCCATCAGTCACCATGGACACCTGGTTCCATGAGATTCCATGGGGTAACAATGTTCTCCAGTGTTGTTCCATCTGTCACCATGGACACCTGGTTCCATGAGATTCCATTGGTAAAAAAATGTTCTCCAGTGTTCCATCAGGCTCTGTCACCATGGACACCTGGTTCCATGAGATTCCATTGGGTAACAATGTTCTCCAGTGTTCCATCAGGTCCTCATGGTCACCATGGACACCTGGTTCCATGAGATTCCATTGGTAACAATGTTCTCCAGTGTTCCATCAGGCCCACCATGGACACCTGGTTCCATGAGATTCCATTGGGTAACAATGTTCTCCAGTGTTCCATCAGGCTGTGTGTCACCATGGACACCTGGTTCCATGAGATTCCATGGGTAAACAATGTTCTCCAGTGTTCCATCTGTCACCATGGACACCTGGGTTCCATGAGATTCCATTGGGTAACAATGTTCTCCAGTGTTCCATCAGGCTCTGTCACCATGGACACCTGGTTCCATGAGATTCCATTGGGTAACAATGTTCTCCAGTGTTCCATCAGGCCCACCATGGACATCTGGTTCCATGAGATTCCATGGGGTAACAATGTTCTCCAGTGTTCATCATCTGTCACCATGGACACCTGGTTCCATGAGATTCCATTGGGTAACAATGTTCTCCAGTGTTCCATCATCAGGCCCACCATGGACACCTGGTTCCATGAGATTCCATTGGGTAACAATGTTCTCCAGTGTTCCATGGCTCTGTCACCATGAACACACCTGGTTCCATGAGATTCCATTAAAAAACAATGTTCTCCAGTGTTCCATGGCTCTGTCACCATGGACACCTGGTTCCATGAGATTCCATTGGGTAACAATGTTCTCCAGTGTTCCATGGCTCTGTCACCATGGACACCTGGTTCCATGAGATTCCATTGGGTAACAATGTTCTCCAGTGTTCCATCAGGCTCACCATGGACACCTGGTTCCATGAGATTCCATTGGGTAACAATGTTCTCCAGTGTTCCATCAGGCTCTGTCACCACCATGGACACCTGGTTCCATGAGATTCCATTGGGAAACAATGTTCTCCAGGTTCCATCAGGCTCTGTCACCATGGACACCTGGTTCCATGAGATTCCATTGGGAAACAATGTTCTCCAGTGTTCCATCCAGGCTCTGTCACCATGGACACCTGGTTCCATGAGATTCCATTGGGTAAAAATTTTCTCCAGTGTTCCATCAGGCTCTGTCACCATGGACACCTGGTTCCATGAGATTCCATTGGGTAACAATGTTCTCCAGTGTTCCATGGCTCTGTCACCATGGACACCTGGTTCCATGAGATTCCATTGGGTAACAATGTTCTCCAGTGTTCCATCAGGCTCTGTCACCATGGACACCTGGTTCCATGAGATTCCATTGGGTAACAATGTTCTCCAGTGTTCCATCAGGGTCATCTGTCACCATGGACACCTGGTTCCATGAGATTCCATTGGGTAACAATGTTCTCCAGTGTTCCATCCATCTGTCACCATGGACACCTGGTTCCATGATTCCATTCCATGGGTAAAAATGTTCTCCAGTGTTCCATCAGGCTCTGTCACCATGGACACCTGGTTCCATGAGATTCCATTGGGTAACAATGTTCTCCAGTGTTCCATCAGGGCCCACCATGGACACCTGGTTCCATGAGATTCCATTGGGTAACAATGTTCTCCAGTGTTGTTCAGGCTCTGTCACCATGGACACCTGGTTCCATGAGATTCCATGGGTAACAATGTTCTCCAGTGTTCCATCAGCTCTGTCACCATGGACACCTGGTTCCATGATTCCATTGGTAACAATGTTCTCCAGTGTTCCATCATCTGTCACCATGGACACCTGGTTCCATGAGATTCCATTGGGTAACAATGTTCTCCAGTGTTCCATCAGGCTCTGTCACCATGGACACCTGGTTCCATGAGATTCCATTGGGAAACAATGTTCTCCAGTGTTCCATCTCTGTCACCATGGACACCTGGTTCCATGAGATTCCATTGGTAACAATGTTCTCCTGTGTTCCATCCATCAGGTCACCATGGACACCTGGTTCCATGAGATTCCATTAACAAAAAATGTTCTCCAGTGTTCCATGGCTCTGTCACCATGGACACCTGGTTCCATGAGATTCCATTGGGTAACAATGTCCAGTGTTCCATCAGGCTCTGTCACCATGGACACCTGGTTCCATGAGATTCCATTGGGTAACAATGTTCTCCAGTGTTCCATCAGGTCTGTCACCATGGACACCTGGTTCCATGAGATTCCATTGGGGGAACAATGTTCTCCAGTGTTCCATCAGGTCCTGTCCATCTGTCACCATGGACACCTGGTTCCATGAGATTCCATTGGGTAACAATTTTCTCCAGTGTTCCATCAGGGCTCTGTCACCATGGACACCTGGTTCCATGAGATTCCATTGGGTAACAATGTTCTCCAGTGTTCCATCAGGCTCTGTCACCATGGACACCTGGTTCCATGAGATTCCATGGGTAACAATTTCTCCAGTGTTCCATCAGGCTCAGTTCCACCATGGACACCTGGTTCCATGAGATTCCATTGGGTAACAATGTTCTCCAGTGTTCCATCAGGCTCTGTCACCATGGACACCTGGTTCCATGAGATTCCATTGGGTAACAATGTTCTCCAGTGTTCCATCAGGGCTCTGTCACCATGGACACCTGGTTCCATGAGATTCCATTGGTAAACAATGTTCTCCAGTGTTCCATCAGGCTCTGTCACCATGGACACCTGGTTCCATGAGATTCCATTGGGTAACAATGTTCTCCAGTGTTCCATCAGGCCTCTGTCACCATGGACACCTGGTTCCATGAGATTCCATTGGGTAACAACAATGTTCTCCAGTGTTCCATCAGGCTCTGTCACCATGGACACCTGGTTCCATGAGATTCCATTGGGGTAACAATGTTCTCCAGTGTTCCATCAGGCTCTGTCACCATGGACACCTGGTTCCATGAGATTCCATTGGGTAACAATGTTCTCCAGTGTTCCATCAGGCTCTGTCACCATGGACACCTGGTTCCATGAGATTCCATTGGGGTAACAATGTTCTCCAGTGTTCCATCAGGGCTCTGTCACCATGGACACCTGGTTCCATGAGATTCCATTGGGTAACAATGTTCTCCAGTGTTCCATCAGGCTCTGTCACCATGGACACCTGGTTCCATGAGATTCCATTGGGTAAACAATGTTCTCAGTGTTCCATCAGGCTCTGTCACCATGGACACCTGGTTCCATGAGATTCCATTGGGTAACAATGTTCTCCAGTGTTCCATCTGTCACCATGGACACCTGGTTCCATGAGAGATTCCATTGGGTAACAATGTTCTCCAGTGTTCCATCAGGCTGTGTCACCATGGACACCTGGTTCCATGAGATTCCATTGGGTAACAATGTTCTCCAGTGTTCCATCAGGCTCTGTCACCATGGACACCCTGGTTCCATGAGATTCCATTGGGAAACAATGTTCTCCAGTGTTCCATCTGTGTCACCATGGACACCTGGTTCCATGAGATTCCATTGGGTAACAATGTTCTCCAGTGTTCCATCAGCCTGTCACCATGGACACCTGGTTCCATGAGATTCCATTGGGTAAAAACAATGTTTCAGTGTTCCAGTGTTCCATCAGTCACCCTGACATGGACACCTGGTTCCATGAGATTCCATTGGGTAAAAAATTTCCAGTGTTCCATCCATCTCTGTCACCATGGACACCTGGTTCCATGAGATTCCATTGGGTAACAATGTTCTCCAGTGTTCCATCAGGCTCTGTCACCATGGACACCTGGTTCCATGAGATTCCATTGGGTAACAATGTTCTCCAGTGTTCCATCAGGTCCACCATGGACATCTGGTTCCATGAGATTCCATTGGGGTAAACAATGTTCTCCAGTGTTCCATCCATCTGTCACCATGGACACTGGTTCCATGAGATTCCATTGGGGTAACAATGTTCTCCAGTGTTCCATCAGGCCCACCATGGACACCTGGTTCCATGAGATTCCATTGGGTAACAATGTTCTCCAGTGTTCCATGGCTCTGTCACCATGGACACCTGGTTCCATGAGATTCCATGGGTAAAAATGTTCTCCAGTGTTCCATGGCTCTGTGTCACCATGGGACACCTGGTTCCATGAGAGATTCCATGGGGTAACAATGTTCCAGTGTTCCATCAGGCTCTGTCACCATGGACACCTGGTTCCATGAGATTCCATTGGTAACAATGTTCTCCAGTGTTCCATCTTCTGTCCCATGACACCTGGTTCCATGAGATTCCATTGGGTAACAAATGTTCCAGTGTTCCATCAGGCCCTGTCACATGGGACCTGTTCCATGAGATTCCCATGGGTAACAACAATGTTTCCAGTGTTCCATCCAGCATCTGTCACCATGGACACCTGGTTCCATGAGATTCCATGGGGTAACAACAATGTTCTCCAGTGTTCCATCATCTGTCACCATGGACACCTGGTTCCATGAGATTCCATTGGGTAACAATGTTCTCCAGTGTTCCATCCATCTGTCACCATGGACACCTGGTTCCATGAGATTCCATTGGGTAACAATGTTCTCCAGTGTTCCATCATCTCTCTGTCACCATGGACACCTGGTTCCATGAGATTCCATGGGTAACAATTTTCTCCAGTGTTCCATCAGGCTCTGTCACCATGGGACACCTGGTTCCATGATTCCATTGGGGAAACAATGTTCTCCAGTGTTCCATGGCTCTGTCACCATGGACACCTGGTTCCATGAGATTCCATTGGGTAACAATGTTCTCCAGTGTTCCATCAGGCTCCACTGTCACCATGGACACCTGGTTCCATGAGATTCCATTGGAAAAATGTTCTCCAGTGTTCCATCAGGCATCTGTCACCATGGACACCTGGTTCCATGAGATTCCATTGGGAAACAATGTTCTCCAGTGTTCCATCAGGCTCTGTCACCATGGACACCTGGTTCCATGAGATTCCATGGGTAACAATGTTTCTCCAGTGTTCCCAGGCTCTGTCACCATGGACACCTGGTTCCATGAGATTCCATTGGGTAACAATGTTCTCCAGTGTTCCATCAGGCTCTGTCATCATGGACACCTGGTTCCATGAGATTCCATTGGGTAACAATGTTCTCCAGTGTTCCATCATCACCATGGACACCTGGTTCCATGAGATTCCATTGGGTAACAATGTTCTCCAGTGTTCCATCATGTCTGTCACCATGGACACCTGGTTCCATGAGATTCCATTGGGTAACAATGTTCTCCAGTGTTCCATCAGGCCCACCATGGACACCTGGTTCCATGAGATTCCATTGGGTAACAATGTTCTCCAGTGTTCCATCAGGGCTCTGTCACCATGGACACCTGGTTCCATGAGATTCCATTGGGTAAAAATGTTCTCCAGTGTTCCCATGGCTCTGTCACCATGGACACCTGGTTCCATGAGATTCCATTGGGTAACAATGTTCTCCAGTGTTCCATCATCTGTCACCATGGACACCTGGTTCCATGAGATTCCATTGGGTAACAATGTTCTCCAGTGTTCCATCAGGTCACCATGGACACCTGGTTCCATGAGATTCCATTGGGTAACAATGTTCTCCAGTGTTCCATCAGGTCCCACCATGGACATCTGGTTCCATGAGATTCCATTGGGTAACAATGTTCTCCAGTGTTCCATCAGGCTCTGTCACCATGGACACCTGGTTCCATGAGATTCCATTGGGTAAACAATGTTCTCCAGTGTTCCATGGCTCTGTCACCATGGACACCTGGTTCCATGAGATTCATTGGGTAACAACAATGTTCTCCAGTGTTCCATCAGGCTCTGTCACCATGGACACCTGGTTCCATGAGATTCATTGGGGTAACAATGTTCTCAATGTTTCCATGTTCCTCTGTCACCATGGACACCTGGTTCCATTCCAGGTAACAATGTTTCAGTGTGTTCCATCAGGCTCTGTCACCATGGACACCTGGTTCCATGAGATTCCATGGGTAACAATGTTCTCCAGTGTTCCATCTGTCACCATCACCACACCTGGATCCATGAGATTCCATTGGGGTAACAATGTTCTCCAGTGTTCCATCAGGCTTCTGTCACCATGGACACCTGGTTCCTGGTTCCATGAGATTCCCCACACAATGTTCTCCAGTGTTCCATCAGGTCTCTGTCACCATGGACACCTGGTTCCATGAGATTCCATTGGGTAACAATGTTCTCCAGTGTTCCATCTGTCACCATGGACACCTGGTTCCATGAGATTCCATGGGGGTAACAATGTTCTCCAGTGTTCCATCAGGTCCTGTCTGTCACCATGGACACCTGGTTCCATGAGATTCCATTGGGTAACAATGTTCTCCAGTGTGTTCCATCTGTCACCATGGACACCTGGTTCCATGAGATTCCATGGGTAACAATGTTGTTCCAGTGTTCCAGTGTGGCTCTGTCACCATGGACACCTGGTTCCATGAGATTCCATTGGGTAACAATGTTCCAGTGTGTTCCATCAGGCTCTGTCACCATGGACACCTGGTTCCATGAGATTCCATGGGGTAACAATGTTCTCCAGTGTTCCATCAGGCTCTGTCACCATGGACACCTGGTTCCATGAGATTCCATTGGTAACAATGTTCTCCAGTGTTCCATCAGGTCTGTCACCATGGACACCTGGTTCCATGAGATTCCATTGGGTAACAATGTTCTCCAGTGTTCCATCAGGCTCTGTCACCATGGACACCTGGTTCCATGAGATTCCATGGGTAACAATGTTCTCCAGTGTTCATCAGGCTCTGTCACCATGGACACCTGGTTTCCATGAGATTCCATTGGGAAACAATGTTCTCCAGTGTTCCATCAGGTCTCTCTGTCACCATGGACACCTGGTTCCATGAGATTCCATTGGGTAACAATGTTCTCCAGTGTTCCATCTGTCACCATGGACACCCTGGTTCCATGAGATTCCATTGGTAAAACAATGTTCTCCAGTGTTCCATCAGGCTCTGTCACCATGGACACCTGGTTCCATGAGATTCCATTGGGAAACAATGTTCTCCAGTGTTCCATCAGGCTCTGTCACCATGGACACCTGGTTCCATGAGATTCCATTGGGTAACAATGTTCTCCAGTGTTCCATCAGGTTCCATCTGTCACCATGGACACCTGGTTCCATGAGAGATTCCATTGGGTAAAAAATGTTCTCCAGTGTTCCATCAGGCTCCACCATGGACACCTGGTTCCATGAGATTCCATTGGGTAACAATGTTTCTCCAGTGTTCCATCAGGCTCTGTCACCATGGACACCTGGTTCCATGAGATTCCATTGGGTAACAATGTTCTCCAGTGTTCCAGTGTTCCTCTGTCACCATGGGACACCTGGTTCCATGAGATTCCATTGGGTAACAATGTTCTCCAGTGTTCCATCAGGCTCTGTCACCATGGACACCTGGTTCCATGAGATTCCATTGGGTAAAAATGTTCTCCAGTGTTCCATCAGGTCTGTCATCATGGACACCTGGTTCCATGAGATTCCATGGGGTAACAATGTTCTCCAGTGTTCCATCAGGGCTCTGTCACCATGGACACCTGGTTCCATGAGATTCCATTGGGTAACAATGTTCTCCAGTGTTTCCATCTGTCACCATGGACACCTGGTTCCATGAGATTCCATTGGGAAACAATGTTCTCCAGTGTTCCATCAGGTCTGTCTGTCACCATGGACACCTGGTTCCATGAGATTCCATTGGGTAAACAATGTTCTCCAGTGTTCCATCCATCTGTCACCATGGACACCTGGTTCCATGAGATTCCATGGGGTAACAATGTTCTCCAGTGTTCCATCAGGCTCTGTCACCATGGACACCTGGTTCCCATGAGATTCCATTGGGTAACAATGTTGTTCTCCAGTGTTCCATCAGGCCCTGTCATCATGGACACCTGGTTCCATGAGATTCCATTGGGTAACAATGTTCTCCAGTGTTCCATCAGGCTCTGTCACCATGGACACCTGGTTCCATGAGATTCCATTGGGTAACAATTTTCCAGTGTTCCAGTGTTCTGTCAGGCCCACCATGGACATCTGGTTCCATGAGATTCCATTGGGTAACAATGTTCTCCAGTGTTCCATGGCTCTGTCACCATGGACACCTGGTTCCATGAGATTCCATTGGTAAAAATGTTCTCCAGTGTTCCATCAGGCTCTGTCACCATGGACACCTGGTTCCATGAGATGTCCATTGGGTAACAATGTTCCTGTGTTCCATCAGGTGCTCTGTCACCATGGACACACCTGGTTCCATGAGATTCCATTGGGTAACAATGTTCTCCAGTGTTCCATCAGGCCCACCATGGACACCTGGTTCCATGAGATTCCATTGGGAAACAATGTTCTCCAGTGTTCCATCAGGTCCTCTGTCACCACCATGGACACCTGGTTCCATGAGATTCCATTGGGGTAACAATGTTCTCCAGTGTTCCATCTCTGTCACCATGGACACCCTGGTTCCATGAGATTCCATGGGGTAACAATGTTCTCCAGTGTTCCATCAGGCTCTGTCACCATGGACACCTGGTTCCATGAGATTCCATTGGGAAACAATGTTCTCCAGTGTTCCATCAGGCTCTGTCACCATGGACACCTGGGTCCATGAGATTCCATTGGGTAAAAATGTTCTCCAGTGTTGTTCCATCAGGCTCTGTCACCATGGACACCTGGTTCCATGCAATTCCATTAGAAAAAATGTTCTCCAGTGTTCCATCAGGCTCTGTCACCATGGACACCTGGTTCCATGAGATTCCATTGGGTAACAATGTTCTCCAGTGTTCCATCAGGCTCTGTCACCATGGACACCTGGTTCCATGAGATTCCATTGGGTAACAATGTTCTCCAGTGTTCCATCAGGCTCTGTCTGTCATGGACACCTGGTTCCATGAGATTCCATGGGTAAAATGTTCTCCATGCTCTGGCACACCATGGACACAGGTTTCCATGAGATTCCATTGGGTAACAATGTTCTCCAGTGTTCCATCAGGCTCTGTCTGTCACCATGGACACCTGGTTCCATGAGATTCCATGGGTAACAATGTTCTCCAGTGTTCCATCTGGCTCTGTCACCATGGACACCTGGTTCCATGAGATTCCATTGGTAAAAATGTTCTCCAGTGTTCCATCAGGCTCTGTCACCATGGACACCTGGTTCCATGAGATTCCATTGGGTAACAATGTTCTCCAGTGTTCCATCTGTCACCATGGACACCTGGTTCCATGAGATTCCATTGGGTAACAATGTTTTCTCCAGTGTTCCAGGCTCTGTCACCATGGACACCTGGTTCCATGAGATTCCATTGGGTAACAATGTTCTCCAGTGTTCCATCAGGCCACCATGGACATCTGGTTCCATGAGATTCCATTGGGTAACAATGTTCTCCAGTGTTCCATCAGGTCACCATGGACACCTGGTTCCATGAGATTCCATTGGGTAACAATGTTCTCCAGTGTTCCATCAGTCACCATCACCATGGACACCTGGTTCCATGAGATTCCATTGGGTAACAATGTTCTCCAGTGTTCCATCATCTCTGTCACCATGGACACCTGGTTCCATGAGATTCCATTGGGTAAAACAATGTTCTCCAGTGTTCCCATCTGTCACCATGGACACCTGGTTCCATGAGATTCCATTGGGTAACAATGTTCTCCAGTGTTCCATCAGGCATCTGTCACCATGGACACCTGGTTCCATGAGATTCCATTGGGTAACAATGTTCTCCAGTGTTCCATCTGTCACCATGGACACCTGGTTCCATGAGATTCCATTGGGTAACAATGTTCTCCAGTGTTCCATCAGGCTCTGTCACCATGGACACCTGGTTCCATGAGATTCCATTGGGTAACAATGTTCTCCAGTGTTCCATCAGGCTCTGTCACCATGGACACCTGGTTCCATGAGATTCCATTGGGTAACAATGTTCTCCAGTGTTCCATCAGGCTCTGTCACCATGGACACCTGGTTCCATGAGATTCCATTGGAAAACAATGTTCTCCAGTGTTTCCATCAGGCTCTGTCACCATGGACACCTGGTTCCATGAGATTCCATTGGGAAACAATGTTCTCCAGTGTTCCATCTGTCACCATGGACACCTGGTTCCATGAGATTCCATTGGGTAACAATGTTCTCCAGTGTTCCATCAGGCTCTGTCACCATGGACACCTGGTTCCATGAGATTCCATTGGGTAACAATGTTCTCCAGTGTTCCATCAGGCTCTGTCACCATGGACACCTGGTTCCATGAGATTCCATTGGGTAAACAATGTTCTCCAGTGTTCCATCAGGCTCTGTCACCATGGACACCTGGTTCCATGAGATTCCATGGGTAAAACAATGTTCTCCAGTGTTCCATCAGGCTCTGTCACCATGGACACCTGGTTCCATGAGATTCCATTGGGTAACAATGTTCTCCAGTGTTCCATCAGGCTCTGTCACCATGGACACCTGGTTCCCATGAGATTCCATTGGGGTAACAATGTTCTCCAGTGTTCCATCAGGCTCTGTCACCATGGACACCTGGTTCCATGAGATTCCATTGGGTAACAATGTTCTCCAGTGTTCCATCAGGCTCTGTCACCATGGACACCTGGTTCCATGAGATTCCATTGGGTAAACAATGTTCTCCAGTGTTCCATCAGGCTCTGTCACCATGGACACCTGGTTCCATGAGATTCCATTGGGTAACAATGTTCTCCAGTGTTCCATCTGTCACCATGGACACCTGGTTCCATGAGATTCCATTGGGTAACAATGTTCTCCAGTGTTCCATCAGCTCTGTCACCATGGACACCTGGTTCCATGAGATTCCATGGGTAACAATGTTCTCCAGTGTTCCATCAGGCTCCCACCATGGACACCTGGTTCCATGAGATTCCATTGGGTAACAATGTTCTCCAGTGTTCCATCATCTGTCACCATGGACACCTGGTTCCATGAGATTCCATTGGGTTAACAATGTTCTCCAGTGTTCCATCAGGCTCTGTCACCATGGACACCTGGTTCCATGAGATTCCATTGGGTAACAATGTTCTCCAGTGTTCCATCAGGCTCTGTCACCATGGACACCTGGTTCCATGAGATTCCATTGGGTAACAATGTTCTCCAGTGTTCCATCTGTCACCATGGACACCTGGTTCCATGAGATTCCATTGGGTAACAATGTTGTCCAGTGTTCCATCAGGCTCTGTCACCATGGACACCTGGTTCCATGAGATTCCATTGGGTAACAATGTTCTCCAGTGTTCCATCAGGCTCTGTCACCATGGACACCTGGTTCCATGAGATTCCATTGGGTAACAATGTTCTCCAGTGTTCCATCAGGCTCTGTCACCATGGACACCCTGGTTCCATGAGATTCCATTGGGTAACAATGTTCTCCAGTGTTCCCATCAGCTCTGTCACCATGGACACCTGGTTCCATGAGATTCCATTGGGTAACAATGTTCTCCAGTGTTCCATCAGGCTCTGTCACCATGGACACCTGGTTCCATGAGATTCCATTGGGTAAACAATTTTCTCCAGTGTTCCATCAGGTCACCATGGACACCTGGTTCCATGAGATTCCATTGGGTAACAATGTTTCTCCAGTGTTCCATCAGGCTCTGTCACCATGGACACCTGGTTCCATGAGATTCCATTGGGTAACAATGTTCTCCAGTGTTCCATCAGGCTCTGTCACCATGGACACCTGGTTCCATGAGATTCCATTGGGTAACAATGTTCTCCAGTGTTCCATCAGGCTCTGTCACCATGGACACCTGGTTCCATGAGATTCCATTGGGTAACAATGTTCTCCAGTGTTCCATCAGGCTCTGTCACCATGGACACCTGGTTCCATGAGATTCCATTGGGTAACAATGTTCTCCAGTGTTCCATCTGTCACCATGGACACCTGGTTCCATGAGATTCCATTGGGTAACAATGTTCTCCAGTGTTCCATCAGGCTCTGTCACCATGGACACCTGGTTCCATGAGATTCCATTGGGTAACAATGTTCTCCAGTGTTCCATCAGGCTCCACCATGGACACCTGGTTCCATGAGATTCCATTGGGTAACAATGTTCTCCAGTGTTCCATCAGGCTCTGTCACCATGGACACCTGGTTCCATGAGATTCCATTGGGTAACAATGTTCTCCAGTGTTCCATCAGGCTCTGTCACCATGGACACCTGGTTCCATGAGATTCCATTGGGTAACAATGTTCTCCAGTGTTCCATCAGGCTCTGTCACCATGGACACCTGGTTCCATGAGATTCCATTGGGAAACAATGTTCTCCAGTGTTCCATGGCAGGTGTCACCATGGACACCTGGTTCCATGAGATTCCATTGGGTAACAATGTTCTCCAGTGTTCCATCAGGCTCTGTCACCATGGACACACCTGGTTCCATGAGATTCCATTGGGTAACAATGTTCTCCAGTGTTCCATCAGGCCCACCATGGACACCTGGTTCCATGAGATTCCATTGGGTAAACAATGTTCTCCAGTGTTCCATCAGGCTCTGTCACCATGGACACCTGGTTCCATGAGATTCCATTGGGTAACAATGTTCTCCAGTGTTCCATCAGGCTCTGTCACCATGGACACCTGGTTCCATGAGATTCCATTGGGTAACAATGTTTCCAGTGTGTTCCATCTGTCACCATGGACACCTGGTTCCATGAGATTCCATTGGGTAACAATTTTCTCCAGTGTTCCATCAGGCTCTGTCACCATGGACACCTGGTTCCATGAGATTCCATTGGGGTAACAATGTTCTCCAGTGTTCCATCAGGCCCACCACCATGGACACCTGGTTCCATGAGATTCCATTGGGTAACAATGTTCTCCAGTGTTCCATCAGGCTCTGTCACCATGGACACCTGGTTCCATGAGATTCCATTGGGTAACAATGTTCTCCAGTGTTCCCATCTGTCACCATGGACACCTGGTTCCATGAGATTCCATTGGGTAACAATGTTCTCCAGTGTTCCATCATCTGTCACCATGGACACCTGGTTCCATGAGATTCCATTGGGTAACAATGTTTCTCCAGTGTTCCATCAGGCTCTGTCACCATGGACACCTGGTTCCATGAGATTCCATTGGGTAACAATGTTCTCCAGTGTTCCATCAGTCTCTGTCACCATGGACACCTGGTTCCATGAGATTCCATTGGGTAACAATGTTCTCCAGTGTTCCATCAGGCTCTGTCACCATGGACACCTGGTTCCATGAGATTCCATTGGGTAACAATGTTCTCCAGTGTTCCATCAGGCTCTGTCACCATGGACACCTGGTTCCATGAGATTCCATTGGGTAACAATGTTCTCCAGTGTTCCATCAGGCTCTGTCACCATGGACACCTGGTTCCATGAGATTCCATTGGGTAACAATGTTCTCCAGTGTTCCATGGCTCTGTCACCATGGACACCTGGTTCCATGAGATTCCATTGGGTAACAATGTTCTCCAGTGTTCCATCAGGCTCTGTCACCATGGACACCTGGTTCCATGAGATTCCATTGGGTAACAATGTTCTCCAGTGTTCCATCATCTGTCACCATGGACACCTGGTTCCATGAGATTCCATTGGGGAAACAATGTTCTCCAGTGTTCCATCAGCACCCCACCATGGACACCTGGTTCCATGAGATTCCATTGGGTAACAATGTTCTCCAGTGTTCCATCAGGCTCTGTCACCATGGACACCTGGTTCCATGAGATTCCATTGGGTAACAATGTTCTCCAGTGTTCCATCAGGCTCTGTCACCATGGACACCTGGTTCCATGAGATTCCATTGGGTAACAATGTTCTCCAGTGTTCCATCAGGTCACCATGGACACCTGGTTCCATGAGATTCCATTGGGTAACAATGTTCTCCAGTGTTCCATCAGGCCTGTCACCATGGACACCTGGTTCCATGAGATTCCATTGGGGTAACAATGTTCTCCAGTGTTCCATCAGGCTCTGTCACCATGGACACCTGGTTCCATGAGATTCCATTGGGTAACAATGTTCTCCAGTGTTCCATCAGGCTCTGTCACCATGGACACCTGGTTCCATGAGATTCCATTGGGTAACAATGTTCTCCAGTGTTCCATCACTCTGTCACCATGGACACCTGGTTCCATGAGATTCCATTGGGTAAAAAGTTCCTCCAGTGTTCCATGGCTCTGTCACCATGGACACCTGGTTCCATGAGATTCCATGGGTAACAATGTTCTCCAGTGTTCCATGGCTCTGTCACCATGGACACCTGGTTCCATGAGATTCCATTGGGTAACAATGTTCTCCAGTGTTCCATCAGGCCTGTCACCATGGACACCTGGTTCCCAAGAGATTCCATTGGGTAACAATGTTCTCCAGTGTTCCATCAGGTCCTCTGTCACCATGGACACCTGGTTCCATGAGATTCCATTGGGTAACAATGTTCTCCAGTGTTCCATCAGGCTCTGTCCATGGACACCTGGTTCCATGAGATTCCATTTGGGTAACAATGTTCTCCAGTGTTCCATCTGTCACTCTGACACCTGGTTCCATGAGATTCCATTGGGAAACAATGTTGTCCAGTGTTCCATCATCTGTCACCATGGACACCTGGTTCCATGAGATTCCATTGGGTAACAATGTTCTCCAGTGTTCCATCAGGCTCTGTCACCATGGACACCTGGTTCCATGAGATTCCATTGGGTAACAATGTTCTCCAGTGTTCCATCTCTGTCACCATGGACACCTGGTTCCATGAGATTCCATTGGGTAACAATGTTCTCCAGTGTTCCATCAGGCTCTGTCACCATGGACACCTGGTTCCATGAGATTCCATTGGGTAACAATGTTCTCCAGTGTTCCATCAGGCTCTGTCACCATGGACACCTGGTTCCATGAGATTCCATTGGGTAACAATGTTCTCCAGTGTTCCATCTGTCACCATGGACACCTGGTTCCATGAGATTCCATTGGGTAACAATGTTCTCCAGTGTTCCATCAGGCTCTGTCACCATGGACACCTGGTTCCATGAGATTCCATTGGGTAACAATGTTCTCCAGTGTTCCATCAGGCTCTGTCACCATGGACACCTGGTTCCATGAGATTCCATTGGGTAACAATGTTCTCCAGTGTTCCATCAGTCTGTCACCATGGACACCTGGTTCCATGAGATTCCATTGGGTAACAATGTTCTCCAGTGTTCCATCAGGCTCTGTCACCATGGACACCTGGTTCCATGAGATTCCATTGGGTAACAATGTTCTCCAGTGTTCCATCAGGTCACCATGGACACCTGGTTCCATGAGATTCCATTGGGTAACAATGTTCTCCAGTGTTCCATCATCTGTCACCATGGACACCTGGTTCCATGAGATTCCATTTGGGTAACAATGTTCTCCAGTGTTCCATCAGGCTCTGTCACCATGGACACCTGGTTCCATGAGATTCCATTGGGTAACAATGTTCTCCAGTGTTCCATCAGGCTCTGTCACCATGGACACCTGGTTCCATGAGATTCCATTGGGTAACAATGTTCTCCAGTGTTCCATCATCTGTCACCATGGACACCTGGTTCCATGAGATTCCATTGGGTAACAATGTTCTCCAGTGTTCCATCAGTCCCACCATGGACACCTGGTTCCATGAGATTCCATTGGGTAACAATGTTCTCCAGTGTTCCATCAGGGCTCTGTCACCATGGACACCTGGTTCCATGAGATTCCATTGGGTAACAATGTTCTCCAGTGTTCCATCAGGCTCACCATGGACACCTGGTTCCATGAGATTCCATTGGGTAACAATGTTCTCCAGTGTTCCATCAGGCTCTGTCACCATGGACACCTGGTTCCATGAGATTCCATTGGGTAAACAATGTTCTCCAGTGTTCCATCAGGCTCTGTCACCATGGACACCTGGTTCCATGAGATTCCATTGGGTAACAATGTTCTCCAGTGTTCCATCAGGCTCTGTCACCATGGACACCTGGTTTCCATGAGATTCCATTGGGTAACAATGTTCTCCAGGGTTCCATCAGGCTCTGTCACCATGGACACCTGGTTCCATGAAATTCCATTGAGTAACAATGTTCTCCAGTGTTCCATGGCTCTGTCACCATGGACACCTGGTTCCATGAGATTCCATGGGGTAACAATATTCTGAAGTGTACCATCAGGGTCTGTCACCATGGACACCTGGTTCCATGCAATTCCATGAGGTAACAATGTTCTTCAGTGTTCCATCTGTCACCATGGACACCTGGTTCTATGAGATTCCATTATGTTACAATTTTCTCCAGGGTTCCATCAGGCTCTGTCACCATGGACACCGGGTTCTATGAGATTCCATTGGGTAACAATGTTCTCCAGTATTCCGTCAGGTCCAGCCCTGACACCATGGACACCGGGTTCTATGAGATTCCATTGGGTAACAATGTTCTCCAGTGTTCCCATCTGTCACCATGGACACCTGGTTCCATGAGATTCCATTGGGTAACAATGTTCTCCAGTGTTCCATGGCTCTGTCACCATGGACACCTGGTTCCATGAGATTCCATTGGGTAACAATGTTCTCCAGTGTTCCATCAGGCTGTCACCATGGACACCTGGTTCCATGAGATTCCATTGGGTAACAATGTTCTCCAGTGTTCCATCAGGCTCTGTCACCATGGACACCTGGTTCCATGAGATTCCATTGGGAAACAATGTTTCTCCAGTGTTCCATCCTCTGTCACCATGGACACCTGGTTCCATGAGATTCCATTGGGTAACAATGTTCTCCAGTGTTCCATCAGGCTCTGTCACCATGGACACCTGGTTCCATGAGATTCCATTGGGTAACAATGTTCTCCAGTGTTCCATCAGGCTCTGTCACCATGGACACCTGGTTCCATGAGATTCCATTGGGTAACAATGTTCTCCAGTGTTCCATCAGGTCTGTCACCATGGACACCTGGTTCCATGAGATTCCATTGGGTAACAATGTTCTCCAGTGTTCCATCAGGTCTGTCACCATGGACACCTGGTTCCATGAGATTCCATTGGGTAACAATGTTCTCCAGTGTTCCATCAGGCTCTGTCACCATGGACACCTGGTTCCATGAGATTCCATTGGGTAACAATGTTCTCCAGTGTTCCATGGCTCTGTCACCATGGACACCTGGTTCCATGAGATTCCATTGGGTAACAATGTTCTCCAGTGTTCCATCAGGCTCTGTCACCATGGACACCTGGTTCCATGAGATTCCATTGGGTAACAATGTTCTCCAGTGTTCCATCAGGCTCTGTCACCATGGACACCTGGTTCCATGAGATTCCATTGGGTAACAATGTTCTCCAGTGTTCCATCAGGCTCTGTCACCATGGACACCTGGTTCCATGAGATTCCATGGGGTAACAATGTTCTCCAGTGTTGTTCCATCAGGCTCTGTCACCATGGACACCTGGTTCCATGAGATTCCATTGGGTAACAATGTTCTCCAGTGTTCCATGTTCCATCTGTCACCATGGACACCTGGTTCCATGAGATTCCATTGGGTAACAATGTTCTCCAGTGTTCCATCAGGCTCTCTGTCACCATGGACACCTGGTTCCATGAGATTCCATTGGGTAACAATGTTCTCCAGTGTTCCATCAGGCTCTGTCACCATGGACACCTGGTTCCATGAGATTCCATTGGGTAACAATGTTCTCCAGTGTTCCATCAGGCTCTGTCACCATGGACACCTGGTTCCATGAGATTCCATTGGGTAACAATGTTCTCCAGTGTTCCATGGCTCTGTCACCATGGACACCTGGTTCCATGAGATTCCATTGGGAAACAATGTTCTCCAGTGTTCCATCAGGCTCTGTCACCATGGACACCTGGTTCCATGAGATTCCATTGGGTAACAATGTTCTCCAGTGTTCCATCAGGCTCTGTCACCATGGACACCTGGTTCCATGAGATTCCATTGGGTAAACAATGTTTCTCCAGTGTTCCATCAGGCTCTGTCACCATGGACACCTGGTTCCATGAGATTCCATTGGGTAACAATGTTCTCCAGTGTTCCATCAGGCTCACCACCATGGACACCTGGTTCCATGAGATTCCATTGGGTAACAATGTTCTCCAGTGTTCCATCAGGCTCTGTCACCATGGACACCTGGTTCCATGAGATTCCATTGGGTAACAATGTTCTCCAGTGTTCCATCTCTGTCACCATGGACACCTGGTTCCATGAGATTCCATTGGGTAACAATGTTCTCCAGTGTTCCATCAGGCTCTGTCACCATGGACACCTGGTTCCATGAGATTCCATTGGGTAACAATGTTCTCCAGTGTTCCATCAGGCTCTGTCACCATGGACACCTGGTTCCATGAGATTCCATGGGGGTAACAATGTTCTCCAGTGTTCCATCAGGTCTGTCACCATGGACACCTGGTTCCATGAGATTCCATTGGGTAACAATGTTCTCCAGTGTTCCATCAGGCTCTGTCACCATGGACACCTGGTTCCATGAGATTCCATTGGGTAACAATGTTCTCCAGTGTTCCATCAGGCTCTGTCACCATGGACACCTGGTTCCATGAGATTCCATTGGGTAACAATGTTCTCCAGTGTTCCATCTGTCACCCATGGACACCTGGTTCCATGAGATTCCATTGGGTAACAATGTTCTCCAGTGTTCCATCAGGCTCTGTCACCATGGACACCTGGGTTCCATGAGATTCCATTGGGTAACAATGTTCTCCAGTGTTCCATCAGGGTCCACCATGGACACCTGGTTCCATGAGATTCCATTGGGTAACAATGTTCTCCAGTGTTCCATCAGGTCACCATGGACACCTGGTTCCATGAGATTCCATTGGGTAACAATGTTCTCCAGTGTTCCATCAGGCTCTGTCACCATGGACACCTGGTTCCATGAGATTCCATTGGGTAACAATGTTCTCCAGTGTTCCATGGCTCTGTCACCATGGACACCTGGTTCCATGAGATTCCATTGGGTAACAATGTTCTCCAGTGTTCCATCAGGCTCTGTCACCATGGACACCTGGTTCCATGAGATTCCATTGGGTAACAATGTTCTCCAGTGTTCCATCAGGCTCTGTCACCATGGACACCTGGTTCCATGAGATTCCATGGGGTAACAATGTTCTCCAGTGTTCCATCAGGCTCTGTCACCATGGACACCTGGTTCCATGAGATTCCATTGGGTAACAATGTTCTCCAGTGTTCCATCATCTGTCACCATGGACACCTGGTTCCATGAGATTCCATTGGGTAACAATTTTCTCCAGTGTTCCCATCTGTCACCATGGACACCTGGTTCCATGAGATTCCATTGGGTAACAATGTTCTCCAGTGTTCCATCAGGCTCTGTCACCATGGACACCTGGTTCCATGAGATTCCATTGGGTAACAATGTTCTCCAGTGTTCCATCTCTGTCACCATGGACACCTGGTTCCATGAGATTCCATTGGGTAACAATGTTCTCCAGTGTTCATCAGGTCACCATGGACACCTGGTTCCATGAGATTCCATTGGGTAACAATTTTCTCCAGTGTTCCATCAGGCTCTGTCACCATGGACACCTGGTTCCATGAGATTCCATTGGGTAACAATGTTCTCCAGTGTTCCATCAGGCTCTGTCACCATGGACACCTGGTTCCATGAGATTCCATTGGGTAACAATGTTCTCCAGTGTTCCATCAGGCTCTGTCACCATGGACACCTGGTTCCATGAGATTCCATTGGGTAACAATGTTCTCCAGTGTTCCATCAGGCTCTGTCACCATGGACACCTGGTTCCATGAGATTCCATTGGGTAACAATGTTCTCCAGTGTTCCATCAGGCTCTGTCACCATGGACACCTGGTTCCATGAGATTCCATTGGGTAACAATGTTCTCCAGTGTTCCATCAGGCTCTGTCACCATGGACACCTGGTTCCATGAGATTCCATTTGGGTAACAATGTTCTCCAGTGTTCCATCAGGCTCTGTCACCATGGACACCTGGTTCCATGAGATTCCATTTGGGTAACAATGTTCTCCAGTGTTCCATCAGGCTCTGTCCATGGACACCTGGTTCCATGAGATTCCATTGGGTAACAATGTTTCTCCAGTGTTCCATCAGGTCACCATGGACACCTGGTTCCATGAGATTCCATTGGGTAACAATGTTCTCCAGTGTTCCATCAGGCTCTGTCACCATGGACACCTGGTTCCATGAGATTCCATTGGGTAACAATGTTCTCCAGTGTTCCATGGCTCTGTCACCATGGACACCTGGTTCCATGAGATTCCATTGGGTAACAATGTTCTCCAGTGTTCCATCAGGCTCTCCCACCATGGACACCTGGTTCCATGAGATTCCATTGGGTAACAATGTTCTCCAGTGTTCCATCAGGCTCTGTCACCATGGACACCTGGTTCCATGAGATTCCATTGGGTAACAATGTTCTCCAGTGTTCCATCAGGCTCTGTCACCATGGACACCTGGTTCCATGAGATTCCATTGGGTAACAATGTTTCCAGTGTTCCATCAGGCTCTGTCACCATGGACACCTGGTTCCATGAGATTCCATTGGGTAACAATGTTCTCCAGTGTTCCATCAGGCTCTGTCACCATGGACACCTGGTTCCATGAGATTCCATTGGGTAACAATGTTCTCCAGTGTTCCATCAGGTCTGTCACCATGGACACCTGGTTCCATGAGATTCCATTGGGTAACAATGTTCTCCAGTGTTCCATCAGGCTCTGTCACCATGGACACCTGGTTCCATGAGATTCCATTGGGTAACAATGTTCTCCAGTGTTCCATCAGGCTCTGTCACCATGGACACCTGGTTCCATGAGATTCCATTGGGTAACAATGTTCTCCAGTGTTCCATCTGTCACCATGGACACCTGGTTCCATGAGATTCCATTGGGTAAACAATGTTCTCCAGTGTTCCATCTGTCACCATGGACACCTGGTTCCATGAGATTCCATTGGTAACAATTTTCTCCAGTGTTCCATCAGGCTCTGTCACCATGGACACCTGGTTCCATGAGATTCCATTGGGTAACAATGTTCTCCAGTGTTCCATCAGGCTCTGTCACCATGGACACCTGGTTCCATGAGATTCCATTGGGTAACAATGTTCTCCAGTGTTCCATCAGCTCTGTCACCATGGACACCTGGTTCCATGAGATTCCATGGGTAACAATGTTCTCCAGTGTTCCAGGGCTCTGTCACCATGGACACCTGGTTCCATGAGATTCCATTGGGTAACAATGTTCTCCAGTGTTCCATCAGGCTCTGTCACCATGGACACCTGGTTCCATGAGATTCCATTGGGTAACAATGTTCTCCAGTGTTCCATCAGGCTCTGTCACCATGGACACCTGGTTCCATGAGATTCCATTGGGTAAAAATGTTCTCCAGTGTTCCATCCATCTGTCACCATGGACACCTGGTTCCATGAGATTCCATTGGGTAACAATGTTCTCCAGTGTTCCATCAGGCTCTGTCACCATGGACACCTGGTTCCATGAGATTCCATTGGGTAACAATGTTCTCCAGTGTTCCATCAGGTCTGTCACCATGGACACCTGGTTCCATGAGATTCCATTGGGTAACAATGTTCTCCAGTGTTCCATCTGTCACCATGGACACCTGGTTCCATGAGATTCCATTGGTAACAATGTTCTCCAGTGTTCCATCAGGCTCTGTCACCATGGACACCTGGTTCCATGAGATTCCATTGGGTAACAATGTTCTCCAGTGTTCCATCAGGCTCTGTCACCATGGACACCTGGTTCCATGAGATTCCATTGGGTAACAATGTTTCTCCAGTGTTCCATCAGCTCACCATGGACACCTGGTTCCATGAGATTCCATGGGTAACAATGTTCTCCAGTGTTCCATCTGTCACCATGGACACCTGGTTCCATGAGATTCCATTGGGTAACAATGTTCTCCAGTGTTCCATCAGGCCCCACCATGGACATCTGGTTCCATGAGATTCCATTTGGGTAACAATGTTCTCCAGTGTTCCATGGCTCTGTCACCATGGACACCTAATTCCATGAGATTCCATTGGGTAAAAATGTTGTCCAGTGTTCCATGGCTCTGTGACCATGGACACCTGGATCCATGAGATTCCATTGGGTAACAATGTGTCCAGTGTTCCATTGTGCTCTGTCACCATGGACACCTGGTCCATGAGATTCCATTGGGTAACAATGTTCTCCAGTGTTCCCTCAGGCTCTGTCACCATGGACACCTGGTTCCATGCGATTCCATGGGGTAACAATATTCTCCAGTGTTCCATCTGTGACCATGGACACCTGGGTCCATGAGATTCCATTGGGAAAAAATATTCTCCAGTGTTCCATCTGTCACCATGGAGACCTGGGTCCATGAGATTCCATTGGGTAACCATGTTCTCCAGTGTTCCCAGGCTCTGTCACCATGGACACCTGGTTCCATGACATTCCATTGGGTAAAAAATTCTCCAGTGTTCCATCAGGCTCTGTCACCATGGACACCTGGTTCCATGACATTCCATTGGGTAACAATGTTCTCCAGTGTTCCATGTTCATGACACCTGGTTCCATGGGATTCCATTGGGGTAAAAAATATTCTCCAGTGTTCCATCAGGTTCTGTCACCATGGACACCTGGTTCCATGAGATTCCATGGGGTAACAATGTTCTAGAGTGTTCCATCAGGCCATCAACTATGGACACCTGGTCCCATGAGATTCCATTGAGTAACAATGTTCTCCATTGTTCCATCAAGCCCAATATGGACATCTGGTCCCATTACACGCCATTGGGTAA